>PVKS010001767.1:0-88112 GCA_004027875.1 Aplodontia rufa
TTCTGGATATGAGACCCTTGTCTGAGGAATCATAGTCCATGATACTCTCCATTTCTGTAGGAAACCTCTTGACTCTTTTGATTGTTTCCTTGGCAGTACAAAAGCTTTTTAGCTTTATGAAATCCCATTCACTGATTTTTGACTTTATTTCCTTCGCTTTCGGAGACCTGTTGAGAAAGTCTTTGCCTACTCCTAAATGCCTTTTAAAATCCAGTTCTGAGGGGCTGGAGCGTTGGCTCAGCGGTTTCGGCGCTTGCCTGGCAAGCACGAGGACCTGGGTTCAAACCCCAGCACCATGTATACAACTAAGTGTTGGAGCAACTAAGGCCATGTGAAAAACTAAAGAAAGTTGTTTCTCTATGTCTCTCTCACTGTCCCTCTTTCTAAAAAAATAAAAATAAAATAAAATCCAGTTCTGAGCCCTAACTCTGCAAGGACTCATTTCTCCACTCCCCTCCCCCAGCCTTGTGTGTGGGCACACAATTCCTAGGGATCTCAGCACTGTGGGGACTGATTCATCTTTATGTAAATAGGTGAGTCTTCCTCATCAAGGTCTAAAGAAGCTTGTTCATTCTACAACACAATTCATTTGATGATAAATTATATACTGCTTTGTGGCACATCTTCTATTTCTGCCTTTAACAACTATTTATCACTTAACTCTTTCTCATGTTGATGGCTTGCTCCCGGGAGCAGGACTCATGCCTTATGAATGTTTCATCTACAGTCCCACGTGCTTGACACATGATAGGCATTCGATAAATATTTGTTGGTTTTCTGTCCAATTCCCTCCCCTTCCTGGAAATGGGTCTGACTAATTATCCTCCTTGACACATTCTGTCCCTTGCTGGGTATTATTATCTCCCCTTCTCCCCATCCTTTCTCTTCTTTGCATGCCTTTCTGTCCTCCACTAACTCAGCAGAAGTCATGGAGGTATGTCACTTGATAAATTATCTTCTTTGGGTCCTATGGGTAGAAAGCAAAGCAAATTTGAAGTCTGACGATCTGAGTAGGGTGACTATATAATGATGGAGTTTTAGCTGTACAGTCTTGGCTAAGCTACCTGCCTCTCCTAAGCATCCATTTTCCCACAGTTAATATCTTCAGGTCTTTCCTCTCTCAGACCATGCTACTAAAACATACTTTGCAGAGGTCATCAATATCCCATCTATGGCTAAATCCAATAGATATTTTTAGCCTTTTAGTTTGACCTCTCAGCACATTTGTCCATATTAACTAGTTTTTCCTTTTCTCAACACTCTCCTCTCGGCTTTCATAACACCACCTTCATCTGATGTTCTTCTGACCTCTCTAGCTGCTGCTGCTTCTTGTTACCATTCTTAATGTTAAAATAATAACTAACACTAACTGATGCTCATTATGAGCCTGTATTATGATAAACTTTCTACACACTGTTCTATAAGGTGGAAGCTAATACGTCCCACTTAGAGATGAAGAGAGCAAGGCTCAGAGAGGTGACATAACTTCCCCAGAGACATATGGCCAGAGTCTGCTGATTCCAAAATATATTCTCTCAACAGAAACAAAATACTTTAAAATCTGTGCTACAGGTTCTTTTCTTCTACTCTTTACTTTTGAAGTTCGTTGGAGGTCTGTCCTGGACCCATTTCTATTCTGTCTACTCACCCTGGGGCACTACACTTATTCTTCATCTTTAAAGAATCGTCCATGTTGGGCTGGAGCAGTGGTGGCTCAGCAGTTATGGTGCTTGCCTGGCATGCACAAGGACATGAGTTCAAGCTCCAGCACCACGTATACAACAAAATGTACACAGCAGTGTCGGAGCAATGAAAGCCACATGAAAAACTAAATAAAAATTGATTCTCTCACTGTCCCTCTCTCTCTTTACAAAACAAGAGAGAGAGAGAATGATCCTTGTGTGTCTCTCCTACCCTGCTGCTATCGTCAGCCCATGATCCTCTCCTGAGCTTCAGATCCTTGTCTCCAGCTGCCCACTGGACAGTGGCACATGATATCACAAACATGAATTCAGAAAGTAAAGAAGTCATCTTCCCCTCAAAATCTTCTCTTCCTCCCAGGCTTCCTACCTCACTAAAATCATATGACTATCCATCCACCGATTCAGCAAATCAAAAAACTCAGTGTTATCTTTGTCATCTCTCATTCATCCTTCTCAACATAGCTTAAATGGCACTTCTTTTGGAAATACTTTCCTAGGCCAGACTAAGCCCTCCTGCTGGCTCTGCCCGGGCACCTTGCTGCCCCCAAGCATAATCTATCATACTTCACAGAAATTACTTTTCAATTGTTGATGCAGTCTTGTCGGTTGTGATATCTCATGTATCAAGCACAGAGCTTTGTGGTAGCAGGCTCTCAAAATATGTTAAATGAATGTAATTGTGGAAATTCCATGAGATAATATGTGAGACTGTACTTTGCAACCTATAAAATTATAGAGCACTCCTCCATTACTGTAAGAAGGGAAAAAAACATTGTTCATGATTGATCTCCCCGACTTTTCCAGATTCCTTGTCCTCTTTCTGGACCCACCATCTCCTCAGTAGCCAACAGATATCAAAAAGTCCCAGCAGGTGACTCCAGAAATTTGTCCTATACTCTCTCACTTTGAGACTCCTTTCTGACTCAGTAGCTACTTAGATAGGTTATCTTACATTATCACCTCTGTCAGTTTTATCTCCAATTTGGCTCATTATCAACTACTGCCAAAACTCTACACTCACCTTCCATACCCAGACCTCTCCTGTGGTCCAATCCAATTTGGTTCTTTAAGTTGATTCTCCCTACCCACTCTGCCTTCAAATGCAACAGGACTCTTATGACTGCCTTTGCCCTAAGAATAATCACCTTTATTCCAATACCCATTGCTCCCTTTTACTCACTACAGAAACCTGGGTGTAGAAGATATTCTGACCTAAGGTCCTCCTGACCATGGAGAAGCTGATTTGGAAAAGAATAGAAAATTGGTAGATTTTTAAAGTTAACCCTCTGTCAATGAATTACTGAGTGAGGGAATTTGAAAAGGATATGAGAAAAGGAAGAGAAAAATGAGTATAGTGAGGGTAAAAGAGTTATTGGGTGTGCAGGAGAGTGACTCAGCCTCCCTAGTCATGCTATGTTCCCTCAATGTTGACTCATCTTGCCAAAGCAAGATAACTTCTCTGTTCACCAAGAGATTGGTGTCTTATTCTTATCCAGGGTAATCCTGAAGACACAAGTTTGGTCTCTTATGAGTTAATTTGGAAACTGGGTTGCTCATTCAGAACCATCACTGAGCTTAGAAGCCAAATTCAGGGACAATCTCAAGTGACATTTTTTAAATCACCAACAGAAGTATATTGTGGGAGAGTAAATCAGTGTATCAGCTTGTGGTTTCAAATTATAACAAAACCACAATCACAACAATAAGGAAAACTATTAAATCATTCACCTAGGAGAAGGTACAAAATGCCCTGCTCTCCACTCCAACATCCCTTCCTCAGACCAACACCCTCTGAAAATTGCCCTATGTAGACTGGTAAACATGTAGAGGGAAGCACTTCACATGGTCTGCTTGGAACATCCTTGCCAGCAAAGGACAAGCTCTCCTTACCATAGGAAGCTTCCAAACACAGTTCACATGTTAAATTAATTTCTTCCATTACTCCCTCCCTCTCTTTCTTTCTTTCATGTTACGTTTGTGTAGAATTGCCATATCTAAATCCCAGAGAAAGCTCTGATCGTACACTCCATGGGAATGTTCTTCCCTCGCAGTTACCTGAATGCAGTGTACCTTCCCTGGTCCCTTTATGTCTCTCGTCGCCATTCTGCTCTCACTTCCCTCTGGCTCCTGTGTGCAGGGCCTCTTTATACTGTCTCATCAGGGGCCTGGAGCAACTTTGCCTGTACAACTCACAGGGCACTAAGCTTACCTGCACCTCTCTGTTTTTACTGTTCAGTTTGAGGAAGTGACAGTGCTGTCATAATGTGTATGTTTAAGTCTGAGTTTTAAATTCAAAACAGAAGAAAAAGAGAGGGTTCGTGAAGATAAGAAGGTACAGACACATTTTATAATTTTTCAAGATATTAGCCCTGGAGCCTTATTTTTTTCACACCCCCCCAAAAAAAAAAACCCCTGCATAATAACTAGATAGAATGATGAGCAGTAGCACCTTGGAAGGCAGCCAGTCTAACAGTATTAGAGAGATAATGTAATTTTAGAACTGGAGGGGACCTCAGACTTGATTTAGTTCTATACTCTCATGTAAGATTAGGGCAGTGGGGCCCAGGCAAGTGTAACTTGCTCAAGGTTACATAGGGAATTCGTCTAGAACCAGCCCTTTGCGCACCCAAGGTCACACCCTCCAGATTCAGGAAGGGCTTGAATAGCAACCACAAGGCCTGTGCACAGAGCTGGAGGAAGACAATGGATGATGCTGGGGGCAAAGAAGCCAGGAAGGAGGGCAGAGGAAAATACTGTAGAAGCACGATTTCAAACTGAGTGGTCAAGCTTGAGACATCTGGGGCATGAGAGGTACCAGATGGGCCTGGAATGGGCAGTCATCAGACACTTGGGGATTCACTGGGAGTCAAGGCAACCGGAAGAAGCTGAGTCAAAGAGGCTGATTTGCAAACAGCACAGAGCTCTGCGTATAGTTGCTACAGCTGCAAACCCAAGGACAGTTTTTAGATTTCTGGGCATGTGGATAAGACTTTTGGTAAGCATCAGTCATTTCAGCCAGGCCTGTGAATCAAGGCCAAATCAAGATGAGTTGTATTATTGACCATGATAATGGGAGAATGAATGGTGGCTGTGATTGCCTGTACTGCAATCAACCTTTAGGAAGGCTAGAAATTCCGATCTGGCCAGCCCTGCACCCAGATAGCCACGTCTCATAGACAAAGTGTTTCTGTGAACAGAAGGAGCTTCAAAGAGGAAGGCCACAATGCACAGCCCTGTGATCCAGGAGCCCACTTTGTCATGGGTCAGAGCTCAGGTTAACACAGACCTTCGTCGGGTAGGGTGGAGGGGTCAGAGAGGAGAACAGAGAGCTGGAAAACAGAACGGAATTAACTGTTTTCATTTCATGGATCCAGAGCTATCAGTGGGGCAGTAGCAAAGCATTTGTGCTACTGATTCTAAAATGGCAAACCTCTAAACAACTTTATTGCCAAAAATCAGAAGATTTTTGTCACAAATTCTGAGTAAGTGACTTAACTTTGCTATGTGTCAGGCTAAATCAGCACAATGCAAAAACATCTGGATGAAAATGAAATGCCTCTGTCAGTTGTCTGGGTGTTTTGTCTACCTGACATCAAACAGCTGGATTCTTGTAAACATTTGGATGACATACTAAATTTTTTCATTTTTCATTCAGATCACAAAATCCTACTCTCCAGCTTGGCAGGAACTTAAAGGTCATCTAATCCCTGATATTTGGCATATCCTCAAATGACTTATTTGTATTATTATTCAAATCAAAACGCTAAGATATGGGTGTGTGTTGTGTCTAATTATACACATTGTATCTTATTTAAGCACATGTTTATTTTAACATTTTGTTCTCCTTGGTTGTTTAATTGAATTGTAAATGAATCACTTACATGGTAAACTAGATTATTATATTATGGAACTACAATGAAATCCTGTAATTAGAGCAGACTTGATTTACCAAAAAAAAAAAAAAAAAATGCAGGTGCATAAATGTGCATGTACCTTGAGGCTGCTTAAATCAAGACACTGTGAGTCACCTGCTCCGCTCGCAGACTACTTGCTTAGTTTTGTAGGGGCAGCATTTTGCAGAGAAGCTTGCTCCCCGTTTTTTTCACTTCCTTCCTTGTGCCTGCCACTTAACAAGCCAGGTGTCTGTTCTGAGACTGCGACTGGAACGAAGTAAGGGCACAGGACTGTGAAATTCATTAACTCCAGAGGTCTGTTTCAGTGTCTGAATCTTTCTCATCCAGATGGCCAAGGTCTCATGCCGCCCTAGTCCCCTCCACATTCAGAGTTCCTTTAACAGTACTCCTCGGAGCACAGCTCCATCAGAAGATGGGCCGAGAAGTTTTCTCTTCTCACATTCAGCCCCTGGTCTAAAGTATGCGTTCAATTTCCCTGCAAGTCTGTATGGAGCTTTTCATTTTTTACGAGTTGCTTTTTGAGCTATTGTCTCATTTATACTAGTAGGCAGCATAGAAATGGGTAGAAGCAAATTAAGATATAAGAGCAAGTGGGAAATATTTTCCAAAACTAAATAATGTGTGTGCGCGGAGTTTGAAAATGATAGTCTGGGGAGGAAAATGAAGTTAGAAGGTCCAGAAAAAGGAAGGAAGGGCGAAATGCGATGCTGAGTCAATGAGGCAGGCAGATCTAGGAAGACTTCCGGATGGCAAGAGATGTAGATAAGGAGGTTCTTATATTTGCAGTGATGAAAGCTTATGATGGGATGGAGGAGAGGCGGTAGTAAGTCAATCAGCCACCAGCGCATTTGCTGGATGCCCTCTGTGTGCTGAGCAGTCTTGGTACTAATAACTGCAGGATGTGAGCAAGGCTGTAAGAGATCTTCCAAGATGAGCCTGAAAACCAGTGGAGGAGACCACTGCAGAAAAACCACAGCCCTGTGAACTTGGGAGGAAACCAGAATTGTATTAGATAATGAAGACAGCTATAACCCACACAAGCACCAACACAACCACATGCTTAAAAAATGACTCGAGCAATCCAGAGAGTGTAAGCTTAATATTTACGTATGTCAGAGTTAACATTTACTGAGTGCTCAGTATGCAGCCCACGTTGTATGAAGCAATTTATACCCATTACATCTTATATACGGGCAATGTGGACAACCCTAGGAAATCTAATCATCAAGTAATATGCCTGTTCATTTTGGTATGAAATGAATAAATGAAAGGCTGTGGGGGGACAGATTCAAGGACAGACTCTGGCATTTCAGATTCTGACATCACTTAGTTGTGACTGTTCATCCTTAAAGTGTAGGACATGGGTTAAGTTGCACTTTCTCAGACTTGAGATTGACTTATGCTCAATGATAAGCAATGATTCTCTCGTAGCCTTGGGAGAAATCTGTTCACTGTCCACTGTACTCTCATTATGCCTTTATCCTTCCACATCTTTTATTAGCTTTGACATTATTCTTTTGAAATTATGCTTTATTGGGGAGATAATATAAAATCTTATTTTAACAGAGTTTGAAGACTTGCAAACATCTTCAGAAGGATACTTTATAAAGTCACAGGGTCTCCTGACTGTAAAGAAAAATGTACCCCACTGGGTAAGGCAAATTCTCCAAGATTTCTCTTTTCTTCTTCTTTTTTTTTTGTACCAGAGATCAAACCCAGGGGCACTTAACCACGGAGCCACATCCCCAGCCTCATCCCTTCCCGCCCCATTTTTTAAAATTTTTTTTATTTTGAGACAAGGTCTTGCTAAGTTACTTAGAGCCTCCCTAAGTTGCTAAAGCTGGCCTTGAACTTGTGATCCTCCTGCCTCTGCCTCCCAAGTTGCTGGGATTACAGGTATGCACTCTCTCTCTCTCTCTCTTTGATCAGGTTCTAGCATGGGATGGAAGTGCAGTCAGTGGCATCTGCCCTGCAATCTGCTTACAGCTGTGCTGTGGCAGAAGGAACCATCTTTAGTCTCCTGGAGAACAAGCTCCATGTATTCAGAACTTGGGAACATGGAATTATAAAATGTATTTTGGATGGATCATTTTTTTTCTCAAAGTCCTCCTCAAAGGAAAACTGGCCTCCTCCTCCTCCTCCCCTTGTCTGCTGTGCTGAGGAAAGAGGCCCTGAGCCATTTCTTGAAGGAGAGTGGCTTTGGCTATACTACAGGAACCTGCTTTCTGCCCTCGGACTATAGGCACAGCTCACCTGCAAACTAAAGCAGCCCATCTGAATTTTGACAAGTAACCCTAGGAGTGCACAAAGTTCTACGACAACAGAAGTGATAATTAAAGAGGGCAAAAGTTCTCTAGGGAATTTTGACTGGGAAAAAAAAAAGAAAAGAAGAATCAGTATCATGAATAATATCAAGAAGATGAACATGGAACAGCAGCTTGAGAGAACAGCTCAATCATGCTTGTGGCAAACAAGACAGAGATGAAGGACCAGCTCCAGGGTTAGGTTCATCCAGTACCCACATAGCATTTTGCTCACTGGGAAGTCCCATGATATGTCTCTCCTATTGCTACAGGTATGCCTCAGTAAGCCCCGTTGATTGTGCTAGCCCAAGGGAGTATCTGTTCCTATAAAACAAAGATCCTTGTATCGTCAGCATAGTGGGGCCCTTAGGGATCATCTGGTCGGTTCTACACAAAATCTGGTACATGGATGGGTGGAAGCCACCACTATTCTAGTAAGTGAGAATTAAGTACAGAAACAGAGTATGCATTTGGAAACTTTTAAATAGGAGCTGACCTTGCTCCAACATCTAATTTTATGTCTATTGAATCCAATAATAAAAAAAGTTGGGCTAGCATTTTATAAATCTTTAGGGTTTTTTAAATTTTTACTTCATTTTTCTAGTAATTAATTTTTACTGTGCTTTACAAATGTATCGATCTGTCTATGAAGTACTGGAAATTGTGAAATATTTAAAAGTTGGTCCTTCACAACAAATAGAATAAGGAATATTGATTTATAGTCCCTCCTTTTCAAACTCGAATCCTTGATTTCTTAGTGGGTAGCAACCCATTAATAAGTTGTGAAATTAATCTGTATGGTTATAAGCACTAACAAAAGAATAAAAAAAGTCAGGATGCTTTGCTCGGAGTAAGGATAAGTCCTGTTCTGTGAAACTTTTATTTTAAAAAATATACATAAACACACACGCGTACTTGTGTATCTTGGAATGTCTACATAAGGAAAGAAAGCTGGGAACCCTCATTGGTCTGCAAGAGGTATCTCTGCTTTTCTAATAGGTGTAGGCAAATTTTGGCAGCTTTGGAAAGCTATGCTGTCTATAGCACTCTCTTCTGCATTATCTGATTTAGATTCCACGGGAGATACTTTACAACTCTCTAAGTTGTAGATGACTGATCACTTTGCAAAACAGCCATTCAAATTCTATCCCTTCTCATACAGGTTCAGTTGAATCCCACGCCCCCATGGAAGAACACTGTCTTGACTTTTTTCATACATTCATTTCAGTACTCGTGATCTATAAATGAGTCTGTTCTTTGAATTCTCTTTTGAACCACTTATAGCATCTGCCTAGTTCCCTCACTGATCAAGCTAAATAAAATTCTAGCATGTGTTCATTTTGAATCTATATGAGAGTGATGAGTCTAATTTTTTTTGGAAAAATATCTTTTAGCCTAGGTCATGGAAGAGCATTTATGCATCAGGTTGTGGGTTTTGTTCAAACTCAGTTCAACTGTGATGAAATGAGATCCATTAACAGGAAGGAAAGCCTGGGTCCCCCACAAGCCTGAAGGGCTGCTTTCTGGGTTAACTTTCTGCAGTTGCCCCGAAAAGAATCAAAACAGAGAGGAGAATTTTATTGTGAAAGTCCAAATACTGGCAATGATTTTTTTTAATTGCTGCTCTATAATATCCCTCCCATGCCTTGTTCCATTGCTATTTGAAAGTACACATCTCTTTTACTACAGTTCAGAAAAATCTGAAGATACAAACGAATATGGACTAGGCAAATCAGAAGTGCACAATCTCATATACAGCAAGAAAGAAAACTGGCATGAGAATTAAAAAGCTAGGTACTGCTAGTTTGATCCCTAATTAGATGTATGCTCTTAATGAAGTTACTTAACATCTCTGGGCCTCAGATTCTTTATGCGTAATGTACATAAAAAGTTACTGATCTTAAATCAATAACTTAACGTCCCCCCACAAAGAGAGAAAGAGACAGAGAGAGAGAGAGAGAGAGAGAGAGAGAGACCTTGAACACAGTCCTAATTCGCAAAAGAAGACAGCCACTATGGTTTAAGCAAGGTGTCTGCTTGCTTTCAACTTCCCTGCTAAGCTGGTCTCTAATTACACGGACACCTCACAACTCTTAGGATCCCATGATAGCACGGTGAGAGGCAAAGAACCCAAGAGCTCTGAAATACCTCCTAATACTACGATGAAAGTCTGGAGCAAACAATTATTAAGCAGTCAATTATTTTGTCTCTCTGTTAAAAGCATTAAAATTTCTAAGCTCTTCCACCCTTTCCTTCCTTGTCCCTTCCCCACCCTGATGACTATCTCTAATTTTAGATGTACTCTTTAGAGTCCTAGTCCCCCTTCTCAAGAAGTTTCTTTAATTTCTGTGATCCACCAATAACATCAGTTCAAAACATATTCATTGTACTCTAAAGATCCATTGGTCTGTTGAATCATCTGTTTTCTCTATCAGACTGAGTTCCCTGAGAGAGGGAGTCAAGTTCTTTCACCCTTCTTCTCTAGGTCCAGCACATGCTATATATGCCCTACTCAGAGGTCTCTCCTGAACTTCAGATTCACATATAGAGCTACTTACTGAATACTGGGTATATAGGAGGCTCTTCAAAAACAACATGTCCAGGGCTAGAGCCGTGGCTCAGTGTTTACCACACTTGCCTGGAATGCACAAGGATGCAGTTTCAAACCCCAGCACCAAGTGCAAAACAAAGAGTTGGAGCTACAAAAACCATGTGAAAAACTAAATAAAATTGACTCTCCCCCCACTCTCATTACTGTCCCCCTCTCTCTTAAAAAAAAATATGTCCAACACTGGATGTTGCTTCCATTCAGAATATTCTTCTCCTGAAATCTCCTTGCAACGCTACCTGCTGCCCAAGCCAGAAATCCTTTGCACCTCTCTGTCCTTCACTTCAACATTAACCAGTTTCCATGTGCCTTTAATCTCACTTGCTACAATTCTTAATCCACCCACATCCTTCCATTTCCATAACTGTTGCCCAAATTCAGACCACATGAATGACATCAATTTGATGGTGACTACAGTGTGCCAAGTATTGCAAAAAATAAAATAAAATAAAACCCTCCTAGTACATTAGATCTTTCAATGTTCTTCCCTACTCTGATTATATAGGAGTCCCATTTTATAGTCTATCCTTTATGACCTTTCTCCATATTATGGTCCAGGTATTTGGTTTTCATTTTTTGAATAGAAGTCTTATCATGTATCCTCCACTTAAAATCCCACATTGTTTTTCCTTTGCCTGGTGATACAGTATAAACTTGTTAATAGCTCATTAAACCTTTCCTCATCTTTACCATATTAACTTCCCTCAACTCTTTTCTTGGCACAGTCACCCTTAGCTTCAGTCATATAAAACCATGAACAATTTGCCCCCAATACTGGCAGAGTCACCCATTCATACCTCAATAGCTCCTTTTCCTCTTCTTGGCAAATTCTTGCCCCCACCTCTTTACCTAGCCTGCTGCTAGTCATACTTCAGTTCTCAGCTCAGAAATTTTCTATTCTAAGGAGCACAGAGTGAATCACTCCTGTTCCCAGAGAACACCTTGTATTTTCTGATGGTACTACTCTTACTCTAGTAAATGGTCTGAGTATTTATCTGCATCCTCCCCCAGAACAAGTTCCCAGAGGGAGGAGCATTGCCCTCTCTCTTAACATGGGTCCCTTAGAAGCAGACCCTGAGTTAAATATTCTTACTAACATGATTTATTAAAGGAGCACTCTCATAAAAAGGCAGAAGAGAGGGAAACAAGACTGGGCAAGGGATCAAGCCTCAACCTGATCTCAGGAGGCGTTCTGGAGCTAGAATCACATGAGTTATTCCACTTGAGTTGATGGGAATGAGTTTTGCCCCCATCCCCAACAATCATTCTGCCCCCAGAGTGTGTATGAGAGGGAGCAGCATAACCTCACAGCATCCCTGAGAACAGTACTTCCCCTCTGCAGGTCTCCAGAGAAGGAAGCAGCTGTTAAGTCCTTAACAGCTGGGGGATGGCTGCCACCAGGTAATGGGGATCTACACACCCCAGCAACTAGAACATATCCTAATACAAAATACTCAATAAATGTCAAAGGAATCAATGATATAGCTTTTCATTCATCTCTATTTCTCATTTATTCCCAGCTTAATGATTTTCTCATGGGTTAGATCCCCTCATCTTGATTTTTAAAAAGTCTCCTGATTTTCCTCAACCTTCTCTGAACTCTAATCACTATATAGAATTTCCAAAATTGGGTAGCTTTGGTTTCTAATCTCACGTTTGACAAGTGAAAACATGACCATGACCATTAATATTTCTACAAATTAGTTTGTAAAGGTCTGACTGGCCCCCCATTGAGAATATATACATGATCTCGAAGTGAGATTTGTGGCCAATTTGTTTTTTAAGTTGTTTACCACTAAAATATTTTGCTCCAGAAAGTCCACACGTATATTTGGTATTCTATCCTAAAATATCTATTAATTTTCCATAATTTTAGAGGTAGCCCTCTATATCTGTGGGATCTGAATCTGTGAACAGAAGCTGTTTAGAAAAGCCAAGCAACATGGCATTGGAAAAGAGTAATGATTCTCTCTACTAGAGGATCTTCAACTTAGAACCACCAGGAAGTCTTCAGGGAGCTCTCAAATGCCTGAGTGACAGGGGAAGCTCATTCCTGTGTGATAAGTGACACTTCACTGAGAGCAAATCAACCAAGTCCTCCCCTCCCCCAGCTCCTCCAGACATCTGTGAAAACTGAAGGGGCTCTTGTATTTCAGGTCCAGGACTGCAGGGAGAAAGCATCTCTCAGGCTGCCTGCTATACCCTTTGTGGGACACCTTCCTTACTTCCCTCTACAAGTCTCCAGATCCTAGCACTCAGTGAGGATCTTCCCAGGACCCCCAGCTCATCTCTAGGTTGGCACTTGCTCAGGCTGCCGAAAGCCAGACTGAATAAAACTCTGTTCAGACGGGCCAGCTGACAGCCTGGCCTGATCTTGGCAATAGGGCTG
The DNA here is from genome assembly GCA_004027875.1 of Aplodontia rufa. Taxonomy (NCBI): domain Eukaryota; kingdom Metazoa; phylum Chordata; class Mammalia; order Rodentia; family Aplodontiidae; genus Aplodontia; species Aplodontia rufa. The sequence goes on from PVKS010001767.1 coordinate 12,918, forward strand.
ACTGTTTCTGAATGTAGACCATGTAGAGTTCTGTGCCTCATGAGTGAGATACGATAACAAGAACTTGGAAAGGATCTAAGGCAACCAAAGGGATGTGAGCTTGAGCAACAGCTCTTGGCAGAGGGTCTCGAGGAGCTGTGAATGATTGGGAGAAGAAAAGATGTGAAGGAATACCCACTCAACCCAGGACAGGGGAAAATAGATGAGAGACTAAGGTAAGACAGAACTTTCCCCTTATGAAGACTGTGAAGGCCTTGAATTTGGTGGGGAAGTAGGAGTGGGGAACTTGTCATGGAGAGTGAAGGGAGGAAGATCACTAAGTAGTTTTTGCAAGTGATTAAAAAGAGTGTTCAGATAAACCAGACACGGTGGTGTAATCCCAGAGACTCAGGAGGCTAAAGCAGGAGGGTCACAAGCTCAAGATCAGCCTGGGCAACTCAGCAAGAACTTGTGTCAAAATAAAAAATAAAAAGGATTGGGGAGGTGCTGGAGCTGTGTTTCAGTGGTTATAGCACTTGCCTGGCATGTGCCAAGTACACAGGTTCAAACCCCAGCACCATGTATGTACACAATGAAGTATCAGAGCAACCAAGGCCACATGGAAAACCAAATAAAATTGATTCTGTCTCTTTCTCACTGTCCTTCTTAAAAAAAAAAAAAGAAAAAGGCAGCAGAGCTCATTTCCTGCCTGACTCTGCCTAACTGCCCGAAATTAAAAACAAAACAAAACAAAATTAAAAAGGATTGGGGATGTAGCACATTGGTAAAGCACCCGTGGGTTCAGTCCCCAGTATCAAAAATAAAGTTTAGGGGCTGGAGCGGTGGCTCAGCAGTTTCGGCGCTTGCCTGGCAAGCACGAGGACCCGGCAGGTTCAAACCCCAGCACCACGTACACAACTAAGTGTTGGAGCAACGAAGGCCATGTGAAAAACTAAATAAAGTTGTTTCTCTCTTTCTCTGTCTCTCACTGTCCCTCTCTCTTTAAAAAATAAAAATAAAAAATAAAGTTTAAGGATGGGTAAAGCAATGCCCAGTCAGTTGTAGTCGTAGGCTTGTCCTCATAGCAATCTTTCTGGTCCTGAGTGACCCGACAAGGCTAAATTCTATCCTTGTGCACTGGAAGGCTCAGGAAAGTGATACGAAAAAGGAGAGAAAGAGGGAAAGTCTAGGTGAAAGAATGTCATTAGTAATAGCTGCAGGCACACTTCAGTGTCACTACAGCTGCCCATCACCTCTAGTATCCTTGCAAAGCCTTCCTCGGGCTGTAATATGTGACTATCTTCAGGCAGGCAGTAGATGTCAGGGTTAAGAACACTGGGCTGGGGGTTAGAACGGAGGGTCCCCGAGCTGTTGTTTACGGACCAATCAACCCTCATGGACAATTATTTATCCCCTTGAGCCTCAGTTTCCTCATCTAGAATGGAACTCCTTGAGGACAAGGACTTTGTCTGCCTTATTCATTGTGCTATCCCTACAGCATCGTAGTGCATCTGGTAAGGCATTTTTGTCTGAATAAATAGATCTATATGATTGGAATAGCATTATAACTACTCCACAGATATTGTTATAAAAAAACACAGACACTGAAGCCAACCTCCCTGGGGATTTGAGAAGGACTCAACCACTTCCATCTCTACAACTTTGGCAAGTTAGTGAATCTTTGCTATGCCTCTCTGTACCTCAGTTTCCTCCTCTGTAAAATGACGGTAACAGAAACACATCTACCTCAAAAGGTTGTGGTGAGGCTTAAAACAAGCTATTGTATGTAAAATGCATAAAATCTGCCTAGCTATAAATTTGTCAGCTATTGTTATCATTATAAGAATTAATTGACAAAATTCAGAAAAATACTCAGCATTTTATGTTTTATTCAATATCCTTCTGAACCATTACATTTTTTCCTATTCTGATAAAATGTAATCAGGTATTATTATTATTATTATTATTTATTCATTTATTTATTAGTGCTTATTTGAAGTACCAGGAATTGAACCGAGGGATGCACTACCACTGAGCTGTATCTTCAGCCTTTTTTATTATTTATTTTGAGATAAGGTCTTAATAAGTTGCCCAGGCTAGCCTCAAACTTGTGACCCACATCCCTCAGCCTCTTGACACTGGGATTATAGGCATATGCCACCATACACACCTATTAATTTTTTAAAATTTAAAAATAAATTGAAGCAGTTAGCTCATTGCCTGCTACAGTGCAAGCTTTCACCAAATGCCAGCTATCATTGTTGCTGCTACAGCTGTTGTTATAAGAAAGTCATTCTGATTCTACCAACCCAGCAGGATGATGATAAAAGCCAAGATTTGTCCTCAAGATCAACTTAGAATAGGAGCAGGCAACGGAGGAAGGATTCCCAGGAAAACTGCTATTGGCATGAATCAAATGAGAGAAATGGAAGCCGGGCTGGCTGTCATGTTCAGCTTGCCACAGGCTAAAGAAGCAGACTTGAATAAGAGCGAACGGGAGAAAAGCAGTGCCCTGAAGAAGCATATACACTGGATAGAACTGGTCGTTCATATAGTAGACCAATTTCCTCTTCTACGCAGCCACTTCCATTTTTAGTCAGAGGGGTGGGAACAAATCCTCAGGAAGTATTTACACATCTTCTGCCATGTTTTCCAGCACTGTCATCAGGGTTCTGAGAAAAGTGGGTATGAGGCAGCTCTTGCTTTCCAGCTTACAATCTCTTGCTTGAGAGAATATATTCAATAATAAACCAAGACTGTATATGATTATACCTTAAAACAGATAACTGCCTCAATAAGTTAAGGCAAAGGACACATCACATCATTTGTTCATTCTGACATACAGAATTCATTCATTGCAGACTCATTATTGAATGACACTTGAACACCCAATGTGCTGAAGGCCCTAAGGGGAAGTTTGGGAAATTATATCCCTGTCTCAAGGAACCTGCATTCAAATAGGGAACTGATATCAATCTGTAGGAGAATAGCTCAAATCCAGGGCAGAGCATGATCATATTTCATTTTTATTTTTTGTTTTTTAATTTTTAGTACTGTGGATTGAACCCAGGGGTGTTTCATCACTAAGCCACATACAGAGTATCACTAAGTAATCTAGGCTGGCCTCAAACTTGGCAACCCTCCTGTCCCAGACTCCTGAGTCTCTGAGATCACAGGTGTGCTCCACCAGATCTGGCAAAACGATTACACTTTAAGAGGCTAGAAAGCTTGATGTCAGCATTATTAGAAGTGCCTCAATGAGGAGACGTGTTTGGTTTTCTGAGGATGGTAGGACTTGATACTTGGAGGAAACTCATAGTGGTAGGGATGAAAGCATCATCTATTTTATTGATTCATCAATGCATTGAACAAACTTTTTTTGGAAATGTCTATTATGTGCTTGGAAAGATGAGTAAGACATCATGCCTTTCTTCACACAGTTCATAGTCTAATGGGAGAGGCAGACACATAAATACAGAAGTCCTTTCCACTGTGTTAAGAGTAACAATCAAGGTACATATAATGTAGCATGCAGAAGGGTTCCATCCACCTGGGGAATAGGTTGGGGGGCTCAACAGGTGTCAATGGAACCAAGGACATGGCAAGAACAAGAACAGCATGTGCAAAGGCTCTTTTGGAAGCACAGTGTAGGATGGTGCAGAGGGCAGATAAAGTTATAGGAAATTAGATCATTCAATAGAGATTAGATAAAGGCTATTCAAACATTCCATAGAATTTGGGTTTTTTTTCAGAGGACTGGGAAATCAGTGCAAGACTTCAGGGGAAATGACATATTATATTTGCATTTGGAAAGATAATAATAGTCATGTCTTTATTTACATTACAACCATACTCCATATAACAAAGTTTTGGTAAATGACAGATCCTAAATATAATGGTGAGTCCTTAATGACATGTTTCTTGGACCATACCCCATAATTAAGTGACACATGACTATATCCAGGGCCACCTGTGATTTATAAACATCTCACTTCACAGTGATCTTTGTCATCTCCAGAGAGCTTCACAAACTTTCCTAAGGTCAACAAGATGGTAAGGAACAGAAAGTTTTTCTGCCTTCAGGGCCAAACTTTAAGCAACTATACTCTGCTACCTCTCTGCAAACAGAAGAACCAGGGAAGGAATAATGATTGAAGAGGAAGAAACCAAAGTCAGGATAAAAAAAAAGTCTAGATCTAAAGCAGTGGGGTTGGGAATATAGAGAAAGAACTAAAATGGAATTTTGTTTCCAACCTTCATTCAACCCTGTGGTGAAAATAACACCTCAGAAAAGATTAGCCTGCACCCCCAGGCTCAATCTGAAGCAAGACCTACGGAGTTCAGTAAGCACTGGGGAAGGGGTTCTGCCCTTGGCCATCATCGTCCGCCATGTGAACATACCCAGGTCATCTTCACCCTGAAAAGACTGAGGCCTATTCCACAAGGGCTCCTTGTGAAAACTACAGGTCTCTCCTGGTCTGGAGGTGGTGAAAACCAAAGGCTCAGCCCTCATAAGCTCTTGTGATTTTGTCATTCACCTGGTAACTGAAAGGTGAAGGATGGGGCTGGAGAGGTGGCCCAGCAGTAGAGTGTTTACCTGGCATGTGTATGGATCCAGGTTTGATCCCAGCACCACATACACAACTAAGTGATGGAAAAACAAACACCAGATGAAAAATTAAGTTATTCTTCTCTCTCAGTCTCACTATCTTTCAAAAAAGAAGAAGAAGGGTAATTGGGGGGGAACTCCTGGAGATAATTGCAATATCCAGAATATTTACACATTTTATACACATTTTATATTATTTTGTTAAAATCGTGTAAGGTTGTTCAAAAATAAAAAAAAAAAAAAGAAGAAGAAGAGGAGGAGGAGGAGGAGGAGGAGGAGGAGAAGAAGAAGAAGAAGAAGAAGAAGAAAGGTAAAGGATGAAAAGAGACTTGGGATGGAGAAATAGAGACGGGAAATATGAATTAATATCTTAATATATTTCCCTGACATTTAATAACACTTATTTTCAAGAAAACCAGTTCACATTCTTGGTCAGGGTCTGCTGGAGTGAGAAGGGGACAGGGGAACAAGGAAGCCAATTCAGAGACTCCACCGTGATGGCAGATTGCACAATGCCCTATAGTTCCTAATGCATTTTTACTCACTATTTGATCCTCACAGTGACTCTGTTCATTGGTGTTACTATGTCCATTTTACAGATAAGACAACCAGAAGTTAAACAAATTTGACCAAATCACCTGTTTAGCAAATAGAAGAGTTCAGGCTTAAAATCTCAGTCTTCTGATGAAAACCTTTAAGGGAAAAAAGAACCCCTTCTCCAGTGCATTCACCACCCACTGCATATCCACAATATTGTGTTCCCCCTCGGGGAATAAGGTGCTCAAAACATTAGCGCCTAAGGGTGCCTGTGGAAGCTCTGTCTTCAGAGAAGATCCCACTGGGAAACAAGGCTGCACCGCCTTAAAGGATTCCTCTGGGCTTTGGAAGGGACTTCCCACAGAGCTGCTTCTAACCATACCACATGGAGCCTTCCACAGGGTCCCTGTGTAACTTCACTGCTGAGGTACAGTATAAAGCCAGCCATGCTGAATGAATCCCTGGCATACACTGTCAGAATTTAAGAGGCAGGTGTAGCTCCCCTGATGCTTTGAATAGGAACTTGTTCAAATCATGGAGCCTCTCTAGGAACAGTTTTTCAAAGGAATGGTTTATAATTTCTCATCTGTAGCTGCCGTGAGAGGGTGGATTCAGAGGAAGAAAGAGGAAGTACTGATGGGGGAAGCAGGGAAAGAGATGCCATTCTGCATCAGAGCTGAGAAGAACAAAGGAAAGGGGTAATCCTCACCTCTGGAGATGGCAGGGGGAAGGAATGTCTGTGAAGGTAAAGGAGAAAGAAATTAGCAGTGGTAGGTGGAGCCCTCTGGACACAGAAGCAGAAGAGGTTTCTGTTTCCCTGGATAACAGCTAGTACTCGAGGCTTTCTGGCCTTGCCATCATTCTCTGCAGGGACCCCCGTGGCAGCTGGACTACTACCCTAGCTCTCCATCCTTCCCCAGAGCACCCGTCCATCCAACTTTTTATAGCTTATACGATCCAACCTCTATACATTTGCTCATCTGGTTTACTCTTATTGATCACCTTTCACCCTGTGCTGGACCTCATCGATCAGAATCAAATGCAAGTGCCAAATGGCTCTGAGTCTCACCTCTACTCCATAGGGGTTCCCAGTGCCTACATCAATAGTTCTCAAACCCTAGCATTCACCAGAATCACCTGGAGGGCATTTGAAAATACAGAGTGCCGAGAAGAGGCCGGAGGAATTTACACTGCTGACAATTCCCCAAATGATGCTGATGCCTATAGTCTGGGGACCCTAACCTCTATCTTTCATTCAGGCATAATTTTGTTCTACCCTGTGTTAATAACTGAGTGTTCAGATAAAGTTGTAATTAATTCAAGGGCAGGGATGGGGTAGGAACTAGATGGTGTCCCCCACAGTACCTAGCCAGCATACTCAGAGCAGGTGCCCAAACCCAGAATTAATTAGCGTGAAGAGTTAGTATTGATTTTAGGGACAATTTATGAATTTAGAGCTAGGTGACTACCTCTAAATTTAGGTGACTCCTAGTTCTAAATTGTAGGCTGTTTGACCACGTAAACCTTGCACTTTCCTCTTTTCCATTCCTCAACTATCCTCTGTGACACTCACTCTTCCTCCTCTAGGCTAACCCAGGCTCCCAATAAACATAAGCCCACCCTAAATACTCAGAGCTTTCTCATCTGCCCCTCAAAGTTTATAAATGATTCTTATAAGGAATGTGACTAAGAAGTAGAGAAGAGGGGTGAGGCAGTAGCTGCAGAGGTATATAAGGGGCCCCAGAAGGCTTTTATTTTTATTTTATTAAGATCAGTGAGACTTGAGGTTATTTAAATACTTCTAGAGAGAAGTCAGGGGAGAGGAAGGGGTGATAGTATGGAAAGATAGGGACTAATAGGGAGAGGGAGAGGGAGATGGGGAGATGGAGATGGAGAGGGAGAGGGAGGGAGAGAGAGAGAGAGAAGATTCTGAGGAGGAGGGCAGGAGGAATCCACAGTACAGAGAGAAAGATTACCTTAGACAGGAGCAGGGACACATCTACTGTAGACAGAAAAAGGAAAGGATTGGCTTAGATGCAGGAATAATGAGGCTTTAGACTTCAGGTGACTCCTAGCTCTAACATCTTGTGATTCCATGAAATTAAATTGCCATGGTGTCACTGGCTTAATATGTCAACTCTGCTTGGCAGAGTTTTAAGCCAAAGAAATGAATCTTTCATGAGAGACTCTCAGGCTATGGGAGGCCTGCCAGTGGGGCACTGAGGACTTCCTAGTGGCCTCAAATACCTATTACCTTGTTACACCAGGTAAGATTGGAAAAATGGGGTAAATATGTCCAACTATGACCATGTAAGGACTAGAGCAAGATCACAAAGCTAATAAATTCTGGAGTCAAATTTAGATTTTTGCTCTCCCTGACTCAATAGTCACCTGGCTCACCCATTCACACTCATTCATTCTCTGATCACCTGAACTTTCAAGGAATAGTGGAAGTATTAAGAAAAGCTTCTTCCTAACCCTCTGAATCAAGACTTGGATACCATGCTCTATCCCAGACCCCACACAGCCCCAGTCTATTCCTTGGGCTCTGAGAAATACATAATGGTGATAGAAATAATAACAGCAATAACAATTTGCCAAATGTCTCCTCAGTTAGTATGCAAAGCAACTGATACATTGTGTCAGAAGCTGGATCATAGAATTCAATAAATATGATATCCTCATCATCTTCCTCTTTTTCTTCTCTTTCTCATTATTATCATCTTTAATATGAGCCAGGAACCATGTTATTATACACACACACACACACACATACATAATTACAAAAGTAATAGATGGTCAGTGTTACAAAAAATTCTAACAAGAAATGCATTCATAACCCAAGAAGGTCAGGTGTAACGTTCTAAAAAGAGGAAAAGCAGTAGATTCAGATTGCTTTTATTCACATTTTGACACTCCTGACATTAATTGTGTAACCTTGGACACAACACTGAACACTGAACTTGCAAGGAACAGGTGAACAGTCAATATAAGGTGGTTACTATTGTAATTCTTATTAATTTTTGTTTTGTCTTGTTTTGTTTTGGTTTTTTTGGTACCAGCACTGGAACCCAGAGGCACTTAACCATTGAGTCACATCCCTAGCCCATTTTATTCTTTATTTTGAGACAGATTCTTGCTAAGTTGCTTAGGGTCTCCCTCAGTTGCTGAGACTGGCCTTGAACTTGTGATCCTCGTGCCTCAGCCTCCTGAGCCACTGAGATTACAGGCATGTGCCACCAAGTCCCGCATTATTGTTTTGCGAAGATCCCCATAATCAACATCTCAGAAGTACCCAATGTTGATAGCTTGCTGCATATTTTTTCAAATTATAAACACACATGCACATATTCTGTGAGATCCAAAACATAAACATATATACTATCCCTGTCTCTGATCGCTCGCAAACATTATAAATGACTCTCAAAACAATTCTACAAATATATGATGACATATTATTTTGTCTGTCATACCTCCTCTGGAAGCTGCATCTTTACTTCATAATGGTCATACACTGAACCTGTGTGTGTGTGCGTATCCCCTTTTTTCTGCAAAGGTTCAGATAGAAATAGTTCAGGCTTTGCAGACCATATGGTTTCTCTTGCAACTACTTAACTCTGTGGTTGTCACTGGAAAGCAACCATAGACAATACATAAATGGATGAATGCAGTGGTGTTCCAATGAAACTTTATTTATGGAGATTGAAATCTGGATTTCATATAATTCTCATGTGTTGTGAAATATTATTCTTCTTTTGATTTTTTTACAACCTCAATTTAAAAATGCAAAAGCCATTTTCATCCCGCAGTCTTTATTATGCAAAAACAGGCAGCATGTCACATTCGGCCTATGGGTCACAGGGAGCAAACTAGCCTGCCATTCTGGAGCTTTTGAAAATTAGAGGGGCAATGAAGTGTAGAAGCAACATCTTAATGTAACCTTCTTTCCTTCTCAATGGGAAGTGCCTTTTCCTCTCCTTGAGATATATTATCCCACCAAACCTGTTAAAATCCGTCTCACTTGTCAAGGTTTAGATCAAATGCCACATATGCCACATACTCTGCGAAGCCTTCCCTAAATTCTAGTGAAGAATTAAAAGCTGTACCCTACTCAGAGTTCTCTCTGCACTTCTTTTATATTACTAAATACTGTCTTTTTCCCCTGCCCAAATTGCTACTAGGCCTCAAACTCTCGTGTGTTCATTTTACCCACCAGGCACCCAGAACTAGTAGGGCGCTTGGAAACCAAGAGGGGTTAAACTGGATCACTGAGCCTCATCCTCCCTATACTGAGTGCAACAAAAAGGAACACATTAGAATCAGTCTGGGGTTGGGAAGGAAGAAGGGTTATAATGTAGAATTAGGGACATTTTAAAGAATGTGAATCCAGGAAGCCTACCTCAGAACTTCTCTCTCTCAGACCGTATGGACTCTCATCTCAACCTCTCTGAGCAGGTTTATTTAACTACCCCACCACCACCACCCTATGCGGTCCTCTCCATTCAAGAGCTAATGGTGATCAGCTCAATTCTGTGAATCTTAGTTTTAAATTTCTGGAAAAGAAATCTGATTGGTCAAAGAAACTGGTTGCATAGTATAAACATAAGAGCAGAAGTGTATCTGAATAGATAGTTCAGGGATTATTATTTTTTAAATAGAGGGAATATGCTGAGCAGACACTTTAAAATGCTTATAGCACTTGCTGGCTTCATTTATTTCATGATGGCTTATGTCATGGTTACTGATGTCTGTCTGTATGTGTGTGTCTCTCTCTCTCTCTCTCTCTTACTAGACAACATGTTCCTTTAGGACAGGGATAGAGCATTACTATTTTTGGTGTCCCCAGTTCTAGCAATGTTTTACACATAAAAGTCAATCAAAAACACCTGTTGAACTGAATTAAAAACAACACCTTCTATTCAGCTTTTCATGCACCTTTCATCTTTATGCAAGGTGCACATTCCATTGCTAGGCAAAAGACGTGACATAAAAGATAAATTTCCTTTTCCTGGCCTCAGTTCTATTTTATTATTATTATTAAACTGTCTTTAGCTCAGATAATTGCATTATTTTCATTTTAGGTGGCAAGGTCAAGCAACCTCAGGTTCAGATGAACTATGAATATAACTATAATAGTTTCAGAGCAATTACCTCCTGCCAGCTCTGTAGAGCAGAACAACTCGAACTCTGGAGTCTGGTGGGTACGAAGAAATCCTCTCAAGAATTAGTTCAAACTAAACCAGGGGCTAGCCCAAGCAAAGCATTTCTTAGTTGTGGTTGGTGGTCTAGGTAGGTATTGCCTCTGTACTGTTCTAAGCCCTAAGCCCCTCTGTCCACACTAACCAAGCTCAAGGAAGCTCATGTTCAATGCCACTGCAGCAGCCAAGGTTGACCAGGAGAGGTAGACTCTTTTTGAACTACTGGAGAGTTTCTCTCCATAGTTAATTACATCTCCTCTGATCTGCTCCCTTGGGGGAGAAATTGGCTCATTGTTTACCAAAACCAGTTGCTCCCATGGTAGTTCCACTGCCTCTTTCTGTTCTGATGAGCTGCAAGCTTCACACAGAAGCAAACCTCAAAGAAAGGGCATTACAAATACAGCCTACAGCAAATGCACTGTGTTCTAGTTTGTATCCTCCTTGCCATGGTTAACATTAATTCCTAAAGCCTTTCTCAGGGTGCCTTCCACATCCCAATTAGAAGCAGGGGCAAGGGGGTGTGGAACAAAATGGCTTTTCTGTGCCACTAAAATGTCAGTTATATTATTACACATACATTTTGCTCCTAAAAGATACTCCAAGACTTTTGTATTTGGGGTGCTTAATAATGTATGCTCAGGGCTGGCTTTCCTCCCAAGAGGACCATGCGTGAGTGTACATACACATATGTGCTACATTTCTTAATGAAATTTACACAGCTCCAACTTATCCTTAGTTAACCTACTCAAATGACAGTTATGGATATGAACGGAACATGTGAACTCAAGCAAATCTCTTTGATTATCCTTTATCAGTTAATCCAAATCCTTCCAAAGAATTTCATAGATATTTGGTAAAAATTAGAATTTAATAAATAAGTTTCCCAGAAAAATCAGAATAATATTTGTACATTTAAAAAAAATGACATGTTAAGGTCTTGGGGCATTTGGGTTATGGGCTAGTTCCAGAACAGATACCCTCTCAGCCTACCCAACATTGAATCTATTCTTCTGACTTACGTAGTTTAAAAAGAATGAAGAAACTGTGTTCATTATTCTTAAAGGGAGGAGAATTTCTATTTCTTACTACAATGATGCTCTATTTTTACCTGCCACCTCTTTTGTTAATGTATATTTTTAAGGTTAGTTCCTATTCCCTTAAAATAGTTTTGTGGGGGCTGGAGCAGTGGCTTGGCAGTTATGGCGCTTGCCCGGCACGCATGAGTACATGGGTTCAAATCCCAGCACCCACTTACACAACTGAGTAAACAATGAAAGCCATGTGAAAAACTCAATAAAAATTGATTCTCTCTGTTCTCTCTGTCTCTCTCTCTCTCACTGTCCTTCTCTCTTAAAAAAAAAAAAAACAGCTTTGCATGTAAAAATTGTAGTTCTCAATTTTCTACACATCTGTAAGTTTTGGGTGAAGTACATTTCAGTTTGTGGATTACCTAGACACACTGTTTTTTCTTCCTTACTGACGCTTCTGGCCACTTAATGCTCTTTACCGATACGAAGCTTAGCTGAGAAGAAGATGAAATACACACTAATAATTTTTAAGTCCTAAAACATGAGTTTGCCACCATACACTTCTGAGATGCTTGAACTCTACTATGGATTACTTCAAGGGGTCTTTTCAAATATTTTTAAATAATAGCATAATTCCTCTAAGATCCCCATGTATAGAAAAATACTTTCCCTGAGTACGTTTATAGACTAACAGTTCAAGTGGGAACCTAACAAAGGAAAAACAAATGATGCAAATAGTGTGTCCCTTCAATTATCTATGGGTCCGAAAAATCAATGGCAATATAGACAATATAAAACTACAGTAAAGAACAGGGGCTTGGGGTCAAATAGAATCAAGTTTGAGCCCCTTCTATTTATGAACTGTGTGACTTGGGCTAAGTACTTCTTCTCACTAAGGCTGTAAAATGAGTACAGATACAACATCTAACATGTGTTGATTAGTTTTTTGTGCCGGGCACTTTGCTAAATCTGTCACATGCATTCATTTCTCATTTCATCCTCAAAATAATTTCATGAGGAAGGTGCTATTAATATCTTAATTTTACAAATGAAGAAATCGAACCTCAGAAAGGTTGGGTAACTTGTCCCAAATCTTAGAATGGCAAGGCGCATAACTCAAAGCCACATTCATTTGACTATGAAGATCAAGTTCATAAACACTACATTATATTGTGCTTATATTGTGCCCATGTAGTAGTACTCTCCTTATATGGTTAGTTGGGAGGATTAAATGAGATAATCAATGTAGAGCATTCCTGCACATAGTTGGTACTGTTATTACATATTATTCATATTGCATGTTATCTGCTAAAATTTGCATAGAATGTTGCTGTTTATAAAGAGCATTTACGCAGTAAGTCATTAGAAACTGGTTCAGAAAGGTTAAAAAACACTGTTGAGTTCGTTTAGTTTGTAAGTACACTGATACCAGAATCCAGATCTTTTAATCCCAGAACACAGCAAACCTCACCTTGCCTTTTTTTTAATTTAGAAATTTATTTGTTGATCAAACAAGCTTCTAATGAAATGATATAATATATATATAAATTCCCACCTTGCCTTTTAATCACTGTTTTTATGTAATACATTTCATTTATTATTAAAAGATATGGCTAAGATTAGGTGGGTTCTAATCTTGCCTGCATCAAAATTGCAGTTTTTGCCTTGGTAAATCTTAAAACCTGTTTCTCGATTTTCTGCTTGATTCTCTCCTTTATATCAGGTAATTCTCCTTCTAGAAATGTGGAGAAGAAAAGAATCCTCATTTGTCTGACACCCACATTCTTTTCCACTGTTAAATCTACAAAGGTGGGTAGACTATGAATGGGCTGTGCTTTTTAAGGTTAATTTGTAAGTTGGATGTTTAGTGATCTCAGGATTTTTCCTTCTTTTTTGAAAGGAACTTAAGCCCACCATGAACTATCATAAGTCCATGCCATATGCAGAAAAAAGAGAAAACAAGATTGAGAAAAAATGAAGCCTGCGTCTCTCTTCTTCCTTTCAATCTAAACTTGTCCAAATCAAGTTCCAAAAATCTTTCCCTTTCCTATCTCCTCACCTCCTCATTGTTTTTCTCACTTCCTAGCATTCCTTATCTTGTTATTGCTCTGAGTAATCCCCAAATTAGGCCTACCTTACGCCAAAGAGTCTCCTAAGCCCCATATCTACTTGTTTCCCCTATTTTTCTTTTTTTACCCTGTACTATAAATAGTTATTTGATATGAACTAGGTGTTTGCAGGAAAATAGAGAGATGAAATAGCTCACACTAAAGTATGAAAGACTGATTTCCTTTATCCTCCCCTGAAGTGTTTGTATTTAAAAATGATTGTCATCAATGCAAGTGGATTTGTAATTGGTGGTAATTCTTCCAGGAAACAAAATAAAGTGGAAAAATAACCATTAGGCAGAAGGTCTTTGGACTAGGTGTACTATAATACAGGAATAGCAGCCCAACAAGGGTATCTTTTGCTCTTCCCTTTATGCCACCACCCTCTCCAGCACACAAATGCACACATGAGCCCAAACACATATCTCATCAGCAACCTTGGTTTCTAATCTTTTCCTCATCAAACTGTCAATTTATTTATTTATTCATTTAATATTTTTACTGGGTTACATTTGTGCAAACGTCAGGGTGCTTTGCACAGAATTAAATCTCCAGTCCTTTTATTATTATTATTATTTATTTTGATTTTGAGACAGGGCCTCGATAATTTGCTGAGGCTGGCTCAAACTTTAAATTCTCCTGCCTCAGCTGCCTGAGATCAACCTGACAACTTTAGAACAATAGCACCCGGGGATAGAAAGGGTTTAGAGCATATGTCATACGCTCATTTTATAACTGAGGAAACAAGGTTCAGAAAGCAAGACCCAGATTTACAACTAGTGAAAGGCTGCATCTGCACTAACATCCAAGGCTTCTGCTCAAGAATTTAGCACATTGCCTTCCACACTCCATGCTTATCAATCAGAGGTCTTGTGAAATAAACTTAAAAACATTTGTGTATTGACCCCCCTGTTCACTTACCTACTTGGATTTTCCTTTTTTCTTTAGAGTTGGCAGATGGAAACCATCAGTGCTAAAGACATTTATAGTCAGATCTGTTGTTCCTATCCATAGGCTTAGCATGCTCTGTCCTCTGCCAACTGTGGAGGAATTGAGAAATTAGGGGTTATTTGGGGGGAGCACTTATAGGATTATATCCTTGATTAATTATTAATGGAAGACATCATGAGACTTAGAAGTATTTGCAAAAATATTAGGATTATCATTGCTTCCCTCTTCATTCTCTCACTGAGCATTTAGATTTTCACAATAATAATTACAACCACTCTTTTGCCCTCTTAGCAGTATAGAATAGTGGTGAAAATCATCTATCACTAGAAAGGTCATCTGCCTGGGCCATATCTCAGCCACCACTTCCTGGCTGAGTGACCTTAGCAAGTTAAATAATTTTACAGCTTCTTCATTTAGAAGGTGGAAGCAATAATAGTTTTCACCTTATGAGTTATATATACATACATATATATAAAATACATGTTAGCCATTGTCAGTATGATTAGCACTTTGTGATGGATTTTTATTTGCTTTTTTTATTTTTAACATATATTCTTATATTTAAGGAAGGAGAACTTCCTGGTCTTAGGTGGCTTTCTCCATTGCCCAGAAATCTGTAAATTGTCACTAAAGGTTAAGGTGACCCTTTATGTAATTATTATCTGGGAGGGCTCATTGTGTGTAGTTAAGTCACCACCACTTAGAAGTGGGTGGTGAGTCAGTTACTCTTAAGAGAAGTCAGAAGTTCCCCTGGCTCAAAGGGAGAGGATCCAAACCCAGTCTTGGGGTGCAGAAATGGTGCACTTATATGACCAATTGGAGTTGGAGTCTTGTGGAAAACCTGGGCTATTCAAGTGAGAGGGCAGAATGCAGTGGTCACATGCTGGGGCTATAGAGTCACACAGAGCTCAGTTTGATTTCAACTCTTCCTCCATTTTGCTATGTGACTTCAGACAATTTACTAAACCTCCGTGTGCCTCATTTTTAAATTATCTGTAAATGGAGGCAGTCTCAAAAGAAATAACCTCAAGGTGTAAAGACTTAGGAAAATGCTGAGAAACAAGTAAACACCCAGTAAAAAGGAATTATCATCATCACCACCACCACCATCATTGTGCATGGGAGCCTGGACGGACAGTTCTAGGGATTAGCAATAGTGAAGAAGCAAGCTAAAAGGGAAGAGTGACAGGAATAAGAATGTCTGGCCTGTGGTGAATTTTAGGTAGTGGCAGGTCATTCACCTAGTATCAAGTGCCAAAAAAGTCATAATTTATTCCTTACTCCACACCTGTGAAGGCATGTGTGAAGGCTAGTGATGTGTGCTAGCATAACTTCCATTTTGTAGAGGAAGATCCTGAGGAGTAGGGTGTGAGCAATACAGCTCTGGCTTCCCACCCGTTGGGGCCTGAGCTTCCACTGGGTCCTGGCCTCAGCAGAGACCTTGTGCTGTCTGACTCCACAGCGTGCTAAAAGATGTGAATGTCATACAATCAACCTGTCGTTCTTCTTCCTAATCTCGACTGGCCCTCCTGATTTCATGCCAGCTATGAATTTATACATCCTTTGTGCTCCTTTTTTGCTCCCATCTTATGCCTTCCTTTGCCATCTCATTTATTCTGCATGTTTCAATCTCTGGGCTTCCATTTTTCTCTCTTCTTTTCTTTCTTTTTTAATGCAGTGATTCTCTTTCCCTATCTCTTCTCCTCCTTTTGTGCACCCCCCACCTTCTCCCTCCACACCAATCAAATTCCTGCTTGCTTCTTGCCATATTCATTTTCCTACCTCATTCCCCCCTCATTCCTAGAAAACAGCTCTCGGAGATTCACCCTTCCCCCCTGCAACTTGCATGCCCACCCTCCATAAATTCCAGCAGCCTGGCAATCAGTAACTTTAGCATCACACTTCACAGCTCTCATAGTTTACACTACTTGTTACTATTCTCCGTGCTACTGCTCTCTAGGGTTTCTGCTAAAAAAAAAAAAAAAAAAAGAAAAAGCTCCACTTTAAAAATATCCTGGGTACAAGTTGAACCTACAGTTAAGTTTACTCACACATTTGCACATTTCATGGCTTTATTTTAACTAGTGATCATGTCTATGTTCAAGTATGCAGTGGAGGAAGACTTGACCCTCGGGAACAGCAGGAAAGAAGAAAACCCACCTAAACGTTCAACAGAAACCCCAATCCTGGGTCCACCCACAATCTCATCTCCCTACTCCCCTAATCCCAAGCTGATGGGACTTTGCTTTTTCCTTTGTTGGGTCATTTATTTCACTCTTTCTGGAGCTCAGATGGCCTCGGAGTCTATGTACGTGTGCACACGTGTGTGGCCACTGCTGTTTTTCCAAAGGGCTCACCTCTCTTCTGCCATTTTACTAGGACACAGGAGGCAGTTCTCTGCTCCTGCTCTCCCTCTCTTTCTCTCCCTGCCCCCAACTCAGCCTGGGCTTTTTCCTGTCTCTTAACTCTACCAGTGCAGCAGCAACTAGCTGAGCTGCTTGCCTGTGAGTGAGTGAGTGTGTGTGTGAGAGAGAGAGAGAGAGAGAGAGAGAGAGAGAGAGAGTGTGTGTGTGTGTGTGTGTGTGTGTGTGTGTGTGTCTGCTGTGCAGCTAGGCCAAGCCTGCAAGCCTTGCCTGTCACTGGAGAGTTTTAGTTTGCATTCAGAAGAAAGGAGGAGGGGAGACAGGAGGGGAGGAGGAAAAGGTGGAGGGGGGAGGAGTGGGGGGTGCGGAGAAGGGAGGGAGAATGTCTTGTTTGTGGCTTGTCAGCAATTGCTTGAGACAAGCTTCCATGTGTGAAAGCTACTTGGCATGAATGCCTGGGCCGTACCAAGTGTCACAGCAGCAAGAGGGGGAGTCAGAAGAAAAACAGATCAGACCAGAGCAGACAATAGGCCCCTAAAGTGTTCCCCCTAAGTTGCTTTGATGTTGTCCTGGTGTCTTGATACCAGGAGGCCAGGGATTGCAGGAAAAGGGTCTTTTTTGTCTTCATTCACTTTCCCCCCTCAGTTTCTGAAATGATTCTCCAGAATTTCTCCTCATAAAAAAGGTAAGAGCCCTAACAATTCCTTCTTCTGTGGCAGGCTTGTTCGTCTGTGCCTGGAAGTGGGGGTCTCATTCCTGTGCTGCTCAGGAGGAGCGCTGGGGTCCTGCGATTGGAGCTCCTGCATTGCCCCTGGAAGTCTTTCCAAGGCGCTCAGGGCTGGGGATGGCCCCTCTTTCCAGGGAACCCCAGTAACACGATCTGCGCCTCTGGGTTGGTGGGGGAGAAGGGGTGGAAGGAGAGGGGTGGGAGGAGGTGGAGGGTGGGAGGGAAAAAGAGAGAGGAAAGAGAGAGGGAGAGAAGCCTGAAAGAGGAGGGAAGGGCACAGCCCTCCTTCAGAGAAGCCCCAGACCGGAGCCCAAGGAGGCCTTGCAAGCTCTGAGCTCTGTATTCCCAGGCTGAGCAAGGACTAGCTGGAGCTCTGCTGAGTGACTGCAGAGATTGCACTGAGCTTTGTGTGTGAGAGTGTGCCTGTGTATCTATATGTGTGTGTGGACTTCCCACACACTGCCCTGGCACGCCTGGTTGTGAAGGGGAGGTACCCCAGTCTTTAGCGCCCCAGCCCAGACTCTCCCAGGAAGAGCGGCATGGCAGGCAAGAAGGGAGAGCAAGAGAACTCTGCCACAAGACGATCCAGAAACTTTTCTAGTCTCGTGGATTTCTCCGGTCGTAGACACTGTAAAGGATCTGTAGGGTGCCCTGTGCCTCAGTTTCCCCACCTATAAAAAATGAGAGAGCTGACCGGGGGTGCTGCACGTCTCCCTGGGATTTAGCGAAACAGAATAGATCGCTATGTGTAAAACGCGTAGAGAAATCAGCAAGCTAGAGATGCCGTGGGATCACAAAGTAGAAGTGCTATCATGATTCTTGATCATCACCATAATGATAATAAAACCATCATTAAAGACACCCTGAGACAAATAGACCCGGGAGCACAGATCAAGTGTCTGAGCATTTCTAAGGAAACAAAAAGCCTTTTTCCACCTGTTGGCTTCTGTCCTTTTCTCTTGTATCTTTTCGTTAGATTTATTGGCCGATTTGTAGAGAGAATGGGGTGGGAGGGGTTGGGTTTTCCCCTTTCCTCCTCCCTCCTACATTTTTTTTTAAGAAGGTCAATGTAAGATGCTTGAGAAAGAAAATGCGCCTCCTGCTAGAGTAGTTTATTTAAGACCTTGGGTTTTCTGGCACTGGCAGTACATGCATACACATCTGTAAACTCTACCTTGGAGGTTAAAGATTTTTATTGTGGCTTTTAGAGATTAAATGAGATTTATTTACAATTGCCGTTTATCAGAGAGTAAATACCTTACTGTGTGTGTGTGAGGGTAGGAATGTGAAGGCTGTTTACTCACTGGTGGTTTTGTGGATAAAATCTTTTGCTTTGTAAAGTGACGTCTTGAGAGGTGGGAGTAAAAAGCTAAAATCAGTGCCTAATAATCATCTATGAAATGTTTGGAGGAGAAAAATATATGCATATACATATGTATATAAATAAATATATATATATACGTATATGTATATATATATTTGTGAATTTCCTTTCTTCTGCTCTTACACAGTGATTGCTTTAAGGCTCTCAGTTGCAGCTCTCTCTAAATTCTCTGAGGAATTTCTCTTTCTTACCTAATTCTAGGTTTCTGTGACTCTGCCACTTGTCCACAAAAAAAAAAAAAGAATATACACACACACACACACATATATATATGTAAAAGTCTGGGAAGCTGAGACTCCTTCCTTCCATTCTAAAAGCAAATATTTATCAGGCCTGACTTCCTGTGATTGCTGGAGATTGAAGCAAAGGGATAGGCCTGGTTGAGAATATTTTTGTTCTTCCCATAAGAGGCCTAGAAACCTGACTTCGAGGCATGGGAAAAGATGATGTCTGAAAGACATTTAATTGGCCTCACTCTGGCAAGAAGATCCCTCAAACCCCACATTCAATATTTTATTGGAATAGAGCTATACGCTATTTCTTAAAACTTAATTGTTTTCTACCTTGTAGGTGGAAGATCTTACCACGGTTTTTCTCTGGCAAGTTCCTGGGGTTCAGATATCTTTTGAAAATGTTAGAATTTCAGAACTTCAAATGTAAAGAAAGATTATTCATCATGTTTCATTTTTTATTTATTTCTTAACTTTATTGTAGTAGTAGATATTGAACTCAGGGGGCTTTACCACTAAGCTTCATCCCCAGTCCTTCTTATTTTTTATTTCGAGGTGAGTTTCTCACCAAGTTGCCCAGGCTGACCTAGAACTTGCGATACTCCTGCTTCAGCTTTGTAAGCAGCTGGCATTACAAGGGTGCACCACCTCACATGGATTCATCATGTTTTAGATGAGGATGTTAAGGCCCAGGAAAGATAAATAATGATCTCAGGAGGCTCAACAAAGCTCAGTGTCATCTAGACCACACCCTGAGGTTCGGAGTGCCTGCAGGTGTCACGCCAGCCACCCTTTCCTCTCCTCCACACTTGGTCTCACACACTCCAGCACTTGGGTCATCCAGAGTGGCACCTTTTCCGGCTCTGTTTACTATGCTGGGTTCTAGCGGCACATTCTGCCCTGCTCATGTCATTACAGGGCGCAAACATGGCAAACATGAGCCATAACATGAATTTGCACAACTTCATTCATGTATTTGTTTACTCAACTAATATTTGGGAGCCTTTATTATATATCAACCTTATTGGGCACTGTGGGTATAGAAAAGGGCAGTACAGATGTGCCCCTGCCCTTAGGGAGCTTATAGAACTGTTGGTATAACCAACATTGAACACACAGTTACACAAATCAGTAATTATAACTTTTGGGTTTTTTTTTCAGTACTGGGGATCAAACTCGGGACCTCTCACATGCTAGGCAAGGGCTCTACCACCACTGAGCTACTTCCCAGCCCTTATTTTATTTTATTGATTGACTGATTGATTGGTACTGGGGATTGAACCCAGGGGCTCTTTACCACTGAGTTACATTCCCAGTCCTTTTTTATTTTTTAGTTGCTGAGGCTGGTCTCCAACTTGTGGACCTCTTGTATCAGCCTCTGGAGTAGCTGGGATTGCAGGTGTGCACCACTGCACCCTGGTAGTAATTACAACATTGATAACAGAAACAACATATAGATATTATAATACAGGCATAAAGTTATTTACGTTATTGACCTAAATTCTGTAACTACACCTAAGATAACTGTGCTTTTCTCTTCGTGCCAGAGATTCGCTTGTCCCAGCCAACCCCTATTCCACTGGTAGCATTCCTACTTACAGAGAGCCCAGCGCTACGGAGACTTTAGGAAATTCTCTTTCCTTGCTCTCAGTCCCTCTTCCTCTCCCCCACTCCACCCTCAGCACACAGCATTGCAGAGACACAAATAACATCTGCTAAGCCTTTACACTTGTACTATGAAATAACTTCACACTTGTTGTGAGCTGGCCTACATAACAGTCATTATCTGGGTAATTCACGTTAGCAGCCAGTAGTCTCTGCCTGCGCCAGCCAGCGTGTTGTTAAGTCCTAATAGGCATTGGAGGGGATTGTGGTTAGTGACACTTTCCTCTCACTTTACTTATTCATAGTTCCTACGCTGATACTAAACACTTAGATGCAGGAAATGCCACCATTATCACTGTCATCTTGGAATTTCAGGACCATAAGTATAGTGAAATGGCTTTTCCTACTCCTCCCCACAAGAACATATACATATTTACATATAAAGAGAAAAGTTTTTTTTTTAAATGTCATTAAGAGATTCAATTTCAGTTGGATTATTAAAATATGCCTGGTTTGGTGATATCAAAGGAAGGGCCACTTCCTCTCTCCTTGTTCCTATTTGTGGTTTTCGTTGGAGAGAAAATATGGTTGAAATGCCAGTCATTTTTGCAAGAAGGCAGATTTATGGTAGTATCACCATTTTCTACATTGAGTCTGTCTTTAATACTCAGGGAAATGCTGTCTTCAGTGTTGTCAATCCATTTTTTTTAAGATTAATTTAATAGTTTAAGAAGAAGATAGACATGCCCACCCACACATAAATCATAGGTTTGGTGCCTATACTTTGAGAACCTGCACACACACATTGTTTGGTTAAGTCATGCTATGAGGAAATTGAGAATCATTTCTATGCACCCAGCATTGTTACCGTAGTGAGGTGCCCAGTCCGCATTCTGGCAACTACTGAAATAGGAGCTTGCCATGGTCTGCATTTGGCACCTGGGGCCAATGCCTTCTTTAAGCAGGATGCCCTCTATTTGCAGGTCTTTGATCACTTCTGATTTTACTCTCCTTCCCAAACATGTTACTCACCAGGGAGCTGCCTCTGGCAGAAGGAATCCAAGTTGGCATTAGAAGAATAATCCGATGAGAGTGGGCAGTTGAGAATGAATAAAACAAGGACCTGGTTAGAGGAAAGATTTAACAGGTCATCCTTAACTCTGGGAGAAAAAAAAATGAAGATTGTCATGTTTGTTTAAAAGTTTCAATGTGTATGTATTGTGTATAAAATTCTGGAGCCTCTAATCCCACTAAAGGCAAAACTAACACAACATATAGGACTTTCCCCAAAGTCATTAGTCCCAAATATTGCTTTTGCATACAGCTTTACTAAAGGAAATTTTATGCCCCCACCCAAGAACATAAATGTAAGATATAAAATGGAAAATTTCTCCATTCCTTATAAGCCCTGACATTTTAATGTTCTCTAAAATATCTGTTTAGTCCTCTCTTATAACAGATCTGTGACTTAAATAATATTGTTATCTTTTTGTTATATTGGAGTAAAGTTACATGATTCAGCCCAAGAACTCAAAAAAAAAAAAAAGATGCAATATGTGGTTGGTCATGAAATCTCCCTGCTATATCTTCTCTTCAATAGATGAGAAGCAGAGAATTGAGGCAATCACCATGCTATTCAGATTAAAGGTACTATGTTGACACGGCATTAAAATAATCGCCGTAGCATGTCCCCCACCTTTATTTATTTATTTTTTTTGGAAGACTAGGACTTAGAATGTTGATTTAAAAAAAAAAAAAAAAGAGTCCCCAAATCTGATTTAATAATAACATGTTTTCTGCAGGGTACATTGGAGCAGCTTCTGGTTTTGGTTTTGCCAAAATTCCCTTTCTAGTTCTCTAGATCTCTTTTGGAATGAGAGAATGGGATTAAATCATCTTTAAGGTTCCTTCCATCCCTGCTGCTATTCAGTATTTCTCTGATTCTGCCAAGAGGATACTCCAAGAATCTAGTCTTTAGGTCACCTAATAAGAAGCCTAATTCAAGAACTATTGTTGCTGAAGGGAAAATACAGTGGGTTTTGTGAATATCTGGGATTCATTCCTGTACTTTCACCAGGCAAACTATATTGGCATATTGAGGTGGAAAGCATGATAGGAAAGAGTGGGATTTTAATTTATGGATTTTAAAAGAATTTGCCAGTCAGCATGCAGGCACATGTGTAAGACTAAAGAATCATTTTCAAAAGAATAGGCTATTTTGAATGCATGTCTTCTGTATAGTAAGTATGAATATAAAATGGACGGGCGCTGGGTCCATCTCTTAGCTTCCCCACTCTTACATGCTTTTTCATAGAAACCATGCTGTTTCTTTTGTATTATGCTTGCATGTTGTTTTGAGGATGCAAAGGACCAGTTTAAGCAACTGCGGTGCTGATGATACATGCTATGTGTTTAACACTATGCTTTTGGTGATGACAAGACTATTGACAACCTTTATGATATGCATCTCCTGAAGGATATTATTGAAGACTGGCTGATATGTCATGTATATGTTATGTGTGTGCATATATTATATATACCTTTAGGATGTGAGTAGTAAACTGCTTCTGAAATGTGATAGAGGGTGAGCTAGAGAAGGTAGGGAATGAATGATGCTTTCATTAATCATGTCACCCCTGTGAGTAATTTCAAGCACTAGTCATTTCAAATTGGCTAAATTTTGAAAAGTTATAATTTTAAAAATTTACTTGATAGAATGTAATGCAATTTTTAGAACCCCAATATAAATTCTTCTGCCATGTTTTAGTAATATCATCTTACTTGTAGCAAGGGAGACCATTTCAAGGCTGCTTTGACAGTTAGTAAACCAATGATTCTTTTAATTGGTCTTAAGGTTTTTTCCCATCTGAAAAAAATAAAATGTAAGATATAATTACTTTCTAATTGGGAAAGGAGATTTTGAAGACAATAAACTATTCACATATATACAAATATATAATTATTTTTATTTAATATTGATCTTTTTCTGGGTTGCTTAAAATTCCTAATATTGTATATCTTATTTATTTTCATAACAATCTTAAAAAGCAAGTGCATGATTAAATATATTATTGATTTTAAAGATAAAATGCAGGAATGAGGATATTAGCAAGCTTTTTAAGACATACAAATGTACTCTAGAAATATGTAAAATATTTAGTTATTGATGAATGATAACTGCTATGAAGAAAAATATATTCTACATATTTATTATCATTATTGCCAATTCAATTTTAATGGTCCAAATAGTTATCAAAAGTATTTTTATGTTATTCACTTAAAGATTTAAAATGTCTGTAGACTAAAGCATTGGAGAGCTTTAGTAATTCCACAAAAATAATAATCAGTCTTTCTTCTGAAAAACGAAATACACAAACTCAAAACTGCCATTAATAGTATTTGAAAGAAGCCAAGCCATCATTCAACTCCGAAGAAATATCTGTGAACGTGCAAGAGATAGTTTTGTCTTATCTAATGCTAGATACATTTTTAAAAATTATTCTCAGGCTTGCGTAGTTGGTATGTTTGAAGACATAGATTTTTCTGAGGATGTGTAGACAAGAGACACTTTGAGTGAAGGTCAAAGGCATACATGCTCTACAGATGCCTGATTGGTGGCTTACTCTATAGGAATTCTTGACACATCAGGGTGTCTAAGGCAACTATGATTTAAAGGATGCAAGACTTTTAACTCCTTTGCCAGTGCCCAGGCTGCCCCCTCTCCCTGGCATGTTTTTCTGCTTCATCTTTTCCAAGGCAGCTCCTCAGAACCCGGGTTCAAATCCTAGCACCATGTACACAACGAAAGTCATGTGAAAAACTAAATAAAATTCTTTCTGTCTCTCTGTCTCTCTCTCACACTTTCCCTCTCTCTCTCTTAAAAAAAAAAAAAAAAAGAAAAGAAAAAAGAAGACATATTGGGCATTTCTTCTGGAAAGCCTCCTGACCCAAAGCATCAAACCATCACATTACCATCCCACCATGCCCCACTACCTGGTCTAGGCATGTATCTATGTAACCCTTAGCACCCTGTACTGGATTCATCTGCCTCCTACTCTGGTCTGTGGCTCCCTCGGGATTGGGAATATCTTTAGTTTTGTATCCCTAAACAGGGGGACAGGGGGAACAAAGTAGGCAATTAATAAATGCTATAGAATGAATAAACAATTTACATCAAAATATAGCTTATTAGTCTAAACACAAAAAGAATGACAAAATCTGAATTTTTGCATTATATCTCACCTATTAAAAAGGAAATTTCTCATCAGGTTTTCATATTTTCCCTCATTGCAAAGAATAAATTGCAAATTCAAAAGTAAGTACTTCCTATGTGCCCAAGTCCTCCCTTTTCTTTCTCCCAGCTTTCCTCCCCTATAGCTTGTTTTTCATGTTTCCCATTCTTGGGCCTTGTGATTCCTCACTAATAATTTATTTCCTTATGTCTAAGAATCACTGATAGTTACATTTGCCTGTCTTACCCATTGATATTTAGGTAGTGGCTAAAGGGAAGTTTCTTCTCCCTCAGAAAAGGAAAATAAAGAGATCTTTGAGGAAGTCTGGGCAATCAGAGAGCAGCAAGGTGAACCCCCGGCTTCCAGGAATCTGCAGTTGTGACCATCAGAAATACAGAAGGGAACAATATACTTCAATTTCCTAAAGAAGGTTTTAAGTGCTGAACTCTCTAGAAAAGGGTTTCCAGTTGCAAAGAACTGACTCACTCAAGTTCCCCCAAGAAAAGGGGCATTCATTACAAGGATGCTCACAGAGGAGCTGGAAATCAGAACTGGAAACCTTTCCGGGACTGAGCCAGCTCCGAGGGGAGCCTCCTGTCTCATTCAGTCTCATTCTCTCAGTTTGCGCTTCTCAGTCTCCTCTGGCTTCCTGCTGGTTTCGTCTCCAGCTTTATTCTGGGTAACATCTCTCAGTCACATAGCATTTTGTTTACACACAACTGTTGCTTTTTTGAGTTACTGGGACTCCCACATCCAGAACTCTACCTTCACTATCAGGCCCCCTTCATGACTTCTTCCTCGTTGATTTCTTTCTTTATATTCTGTCAGCTGTTGTTTGCCTGATAGTTGCTTCATTCTTCCAGAATTCCCTAGTGCAGATTCCCAAGAAAGAATTCAATTAACCCAACCCATCTTTTCACTGTAACACTTTATATCCTTAGCCTACCTGTAGTTGGAGTTGTCCAAAGGTTTGAAGTTCACCTCTACTACAGGATTCTGTAGCAAAGTGAGGTGAGTAAGGGAAGGGATGGTGTTGTTGATATAAAACTGGGCTGCTTTTTAGGAGGACTATACAAGGGCCACCTTCCCTCCGACTTCGCTGGCAACAAATATATTTGACATACCTAATACAAGTCCATTATGGAAGTCTGGGAAATTAAGGATAACCAGGTTATTAAAAAATTAAAATGTTTCATAGGTGATAATTACTGCAAATGAGATAAGACGACCATGGAAACACATTGCAAATTATAACCGAGAGAAACTGGGAGAGCGAAGTGTGTTAGCGTTAACTCTTAGATGAACGGCATCATATCACCATTTCATACATTTGTTAAAAAGCTAGAGTAGGTGAATAGTGAGAGTGGACATATATTGACATGGATTGCAGAGGTCAGTTTACAAAGCAAGCATAAACTTGGAATCAGGGACGAGGAAGAGAACAAATAGAAATACTAAACTCTGTAGGGTATTTCTTCTGCGTTTTTCCCTCTACGTTTCTCATCTAGTCCTTAATTTTATTATTATTAGTAGTAGTAATAGTAGTAGTAAGTGGTAGTGTTTTGTACTGGGGATTTAATCCAGGGACACTTTGAGCCACATCCCCACCCCTTTAGATGTTTTTATTTTGAGACAGGTTCTTAGTTGCTTAGGGCCTCACTAAATTGCTGAGGCCTTGAACTAGTGATTCTCCAGTCTTGGTCTCTCAAGTCACTGGGATTATAGGCATGAACCACGATGCCTGTCCCTCCTCTAATCATGATCCTTTTTATCTGTAGCTTCTGGAACAAACTTAACTGATTATATGACCTCAATCTGGTTATTCCCTCTTCAACTCAATTTATTCATCTGTAAAATAAGGAAATAATTATTTATTTTAATATCTTGTTATAAGAATTAAATTAGATGAGATCATATTTTTAAAGTGACTAATACGTCACCTGATATATAATAGGTCCTCATTTAATTATGGCAATTATTCTAGCACATAGGACAGAAAAAAACATTGATGGAATAATGTAAAGGAAATTTTCACTTGTTATTTCATTTACTCCTTATAATGATCCTGAAGGACTTGTATTATTGATTCTATTTTATGAGTGAGAATACAATAATAACTAATATTTGCTATGTGCCAAGGACTGAGCTAAACTCTTCTACAGATTGTCTCATTTAAACAGAGACAGATATTGTTAAAGTCTTCATCTCATAGTTGAGGACACTGAGATCTAAAGAGAGTAACTTGC
This sequence comes from Aplodontia rufa, assembly GCA_004027875.1. Taxonomy (NCBI): domain Eukaryota; kingdom Metazoa; phylum Chordata; class Mammalia; order Rodentia; family Aplodontiidae; genus Aplodontia; species Aplodontia rufa. The sequence goes on from PVKS010001767.1 coordinate 40,115, forward strand.
CCAAGGTCACACAACTTGTAACGGACAATCATAGCTTGAGTATAAGTCTGTGTCAACATAGGTGTGTCTGACTCCAAAGGGTTTCCAAAGTCATAAGTGACTCTGTCAAGGTTCAAATCTTGTTAAGGACAGTATTCTTGATCACTAGAGAGGTTCATACTGATTAAATGAAGGATTGTGTTAGGCACACATCTATAAAGATTGTGGATCTGAATTTGAGTATCATGATTAAATAGACTAGGGCAAATTTTGTAAAGGGTACAGACTAAAAACATTTTTCAATAATTTAAATATTTCAAAATTAGGTCTCTAAGACTTGAAGAAGTGATTTAACAAACATCTGGTGAATATTTATTGTGTGTCAAGCAACGAAAAATGAGTTTGGCATTGTGGGGAGCACAGGATGAGCAGAACATGAGTCCCTACCTTTAAGGTACTTTCATCCTGTTGAAGGGAGACAGATGATCACACAACTAATTATAAAGCATATAGCAATGGATCAAAGAACTACAGTAACCAATGCATTGTGGAGAATAATTAATTTGGCAATGAAGGGGATGGCAGTAGAAATGGGGAAGGCTTCATGCTGGAGATAACATTTGCAATGATCCTTGAGTGACAAATACGGCAGAAACAGAAGCCTTCTATTGTTTCTTTTTTCTTCACACCAGTGGTTTTATTAAAAAGTGGCATTAACTAGATAACTTTAAAAGAAACTAATACAGTAAGTAGCTGATACATTGACAGTGTTTTCAAAGATTATATTCTTTGAGTGAAAATGCAAAAATACCTTCTCTTACTCATTATGAGACTATTGGTCTTTTCTTAGTCTATACTTACATAGATATCCATTGAAGGAATTGGAAAAGTGAATCCCCTATTTTATGGTCTTTAGTTACACAACAAGCACCCACAAATTCCCGGAGTGATTAAAAAGTCCCACTAGTTATAAGTTCTCTTGTGGTACTAAGTAAATACTAAGGTGCTGACAGGGAGATCATCTATTCATCTACTCTCTGATTGAAGAATTTAATTTGTAGCTGGGAATTCCCAATTTTTCTTACCCATAATACCAGATTTTCTGAAAAAAAAATTTTTAAAGATAGTCCTTGGGGCTGGAGTGGTGGCTCAGTGGTTACAGCACTTGCCTGGCATGCACGAGGACCCTGGTTCAAACCCCAGCACCAAATACACAATGAAGTGTCAGAGCAAGGAAAGCCACTTGAAAAACTAAATAAAATTGACTCTCTCTCTCTCTATCCCTCTTCCTTATTTAAGACATTGTTTGCATAAGAATATCATGATTGGTAGTTTAATGTGTCTGATTGTTGATTCATCTTGGTGATTAAATTGAGTGTCTCTATCCTGATCCTGTTGAAAGAGGTGAAGTAGATTTTATTCGTATGTGGTGAGAAAATTCACAGTGTAAAGCAAAAAGCCAGTGAAGATCTCTTGCTTTGTTTTGGTTGGTCCATGTCCCCTTCCCCCAAACTCTTATAATTGGCCATTATGCTTATTCTTTAAGGCTTGACTCCGTCGTAACTTTACTCATGATGTGTTTTCTCAATTTCTAGAGCCAGAGGAACCCCAGAGTGTCCATGTTATCTTCTGTTCTCTGAGTGACAATAGCTACATGTATTCACTACCAGAAATCACTTAGTAGGTGGTATGCAAGAGGGCAGAGGTTTAGGTTCTATTTGCCTACACATCTGCCAGAGTCCAATAGGGTCCCTGCCTTTCAACTGGTTGGTGCTCAGCGTTGTTTATTGCACTCAACCAAACTGAATGCATGGCTTCTTTGGATTGGCTATGGGTATGGTAAAAATAATGTCTGTACCCGGTTTCCTTTTGGAAAAGAAACACTGCTTTTAAAAAGTCTCTTAACTGATTTTAAGATAAAAGAGATTATATACTATAAATGCTAATTGTAATTATTATTAATAAGCATCATTAAAATACTATGTATTGACAGAATTACTTCCTTTGCTTGCTTTTGCTGGCAGAGTGGGAAGGCTTGATAAACTAACTAGTCTTTTCCGTCTTTAACATCTATGATTCTTTGAAATTTTATGTAGACAAGTGCAAGCTAATGTACACTGGAAGGAACAATTGAAACAGCTCATGCTCACTGATGGGCTCTGAATTACGCTACTTGTAAGTGCTCAGGAAAAAGATCTCGGATTCATTGTGGATTGCTCAATGGAGACATCTGCTCACTGTGCAGCGGCAGTCAGAAGAATGAATGAGATATAATAGGCAGTATTAACTTTGAGAATGGAATAAAGAATAATGCAGAAAATAATATAGTGCACATAATTTGGCATTGAATATTTCCGTAATTACAATAAAACATTTTAATGATATACATTGATGTTATGACTTCACCTTAAAATCAAAATTCGGCTTTGGGTCCTTTCATTTCAAAGAAAACAAAGCAGAAATACAAAGGATACAGAGAAAAACAACAGACAATCTCAAAGACATGCAAGGGATTTGCCTGTAATGAGAAACGGAAAAGACAAGGACATTTTAATTTGGGTAAAGGGGGAAAATGACGTATAAATTTATTTAAAATTAATGAAAGTTGCAGAAAATTGCTAGAGCTAGCTTCTGATTATCCTTGGTAATGGAGGTTGGAGATAGGCAGGATAATTGAAATCCTCGATAATCTCCAACCCTTGTTTCAGCCATTAGTTGCAGCACCCTTTCCGACCAAAAGTTTTAACAAATGAATAAACATAGGGCAGTATAGCACAGGGTTTATGAACTGAACAGCTCCAGAGAAAGGTAGCCTTGGATATTGGAATGCACACAGAATTTGCAATCAAGTGACCTGAGTTCTAGTCCCTACATCCTGTTCGTCATCTCCACAACCTTGAGTGATATGCTTAACTTCCATGATACCCAATTCCCACATTTAAAAAAAAAAAATGGAGGTAATGGCTCGTTGAAAGAACTAAATGAGATATTTGAAGTATCTGGTGCGTTCTTCTGTGAGCTGTTGAGTGCTGGTTACGGATTCCAGCTTTCCATTCCATGTGCCAGCCTCGGGAGCTGACATAACTCTCAGCATCTGAGGGCGTACAACCTACCTTGTCTCTTCAATCTCCTACTTCTTATGTTCTTGGTAGGAGACTTTAGAAAGGAATGAAACATTTCCTTCATCTCAAGAATCATCCTCAGCATTCCTATTCCCTTGCTCTTAGAAAACCTTAAAATAATTTTACTTACATCTTTATTAATACATGACTATTTTGAGGTCATCTCACCTAATCTTCCCAAGAGCCCACTGAGGTGGGTACTGGTATTTTCCTCACCTTCCAAATGCAGATACTGAAGCATGGATGACTTGTGTAAGAACACAAGGCAGAATGAAGGGTCTTTTCTCTAGGTTGACTTACACAGTTTAGAAACTGAGTTATGTGATTCCACGGGGTCCTTTCCTGGGAAGTAACTAGTCTTTCCTTATTTCACTGGGAAATCCTCCTCTCTCCTTTGGCAAAGAATGCAGGACTGGCCTCCTAATGCTGGAGACTGTCCCAACCACTCTCTTCCCCTTTGAGAGGCCATCTCGTCTGCCTTAGCACCTTGTGCTGTACCGGTTAGCATTTTATGTTAACTACAGTAGAACCCTTAGACCCGATTCAACTCATAGTGATTTAGTTGAAAAGTAAATTAAACAGGAATCATACAGACCGAAGGAATTGTTCCTTAATCCTTTAACATCTCTCCAGTTTTTGATGTAGGGCCGAGGCCTCATCTTTGGAATATAGGACCTCCCATTTACACCCTGCATGGTTTCTTTAAAACAGAGAACGATCTTAAAGACATTTGGGAAGCAAGTGAATTTTTGTGAATTAAATGTTGCTTTTCAGTTGGCTCTCCCATGCCTAAGCTGACAGCACGGTTTTTTTTATTGTTTTGCTTTGAGTAACTCACTTTTAATGTCTGTCCCATACATTCAACTTAGATCCTGCAGAAACAATTTCTTCTTTTTTGTACCTACATTTCTCTACTTTAAAGTTTAATTGGGGGCTGGAGCAGTGGCTCAGCAGTTTCCACACTTGCCTGGCATGTGCGAGGATGCCGGTTCGAACCCCAGCACCAAGTACAAAACAACGTGTTGGAGCAATGAAAGTCACATGAAAAATTAAATAAAATTGATTCTCTCTTTTTCTCCCTCTCACTATCCCTCTCTTTCTAAAACACACACACACACACACACACACACACACACACACACACAAGAAGCAGTTTAATTAAATGATGTAATTACAATAACAGGAAGAATTAGCATAAATAGCATAAATAAGTTTGGGAACAAACACACTGACTTAGTGAGCAGACAACTCCAGCAGAATGTGGCATCCCAGGGAAGCCTGCTACTAGCGTGGCTCAGCATGCCATGGGCCTTACATCTGCACATTGAAAGAGGGGATGAAGACCATAGATGAATCAGTGAATGTTGTCACTTGAGAGAGCTGCTGCTCAGCATGGCTTCTGTTCCACGTCCCTGTCCTAGAAGATGAATGCCTTGAAGGTCTAGCTTTTATCTTTCTAGTTAGTCCCAGAACCTAGTATAGGGCCCGGTATACAGAGGGCCCTCAAATGAACATTTACTAAGGAACTGGCTAACTGACCATACTCACTGCACCCCCTCTGCTGGGGGTACCAAGCATCAATCCACTATCTAGAAGTGGGGTGAGAGAAAGAAAGAGCTAGCAAATGAATTTCTAATATTGCTGCACGATTAAGTGATGTATACCATTAAATGGTTAAAAGTTATAAGGCAGATCTAAAGAAGTGGATTTTGTATAATATGCAATTAACCTGGGCAACTTCAGTGATATCAGATAACAGTGAGGCAACATGCTTGATAACGTTCTGTAATGATTAGATATGTTCTTACATGAGGAAAAATCTGCATGATATCTGACTACCAAAAGAAAGCCTCTCTGATGATCATGTCCAGGGCCATGCAGGTCAAGAAAAAATTTCCCTTACTGAGATATCTTTGCAGCACCAAATTAATTATATGCTTCTTGTGACCACGTAAAACACCTTGAATTGAGCTCCAGTAGAGGAAAGAAGTCAGATCTGAAGGGCATTAAACGTGATATAGATATTCCGTGGTACGTGATTGGTTTGGAAAAACTGGGGTAGAGTGTTGGTGGTGGCAGTAATTTCCTCTCTCCTTCAAAAAGCAGGAAAACACATGTAGCCTCAAGCTTAATAACTGAACTTCAATATGAACCAAAGTATACTGAGCAAGCAGAGTTGGAAGGTTACAGAGTATTTACATAACTAAGGGAAAAATGGGATGAGAAAGAATATTCATATTGTATATTACATAAGTGTGTGTACGTGTGTGAGCGTAGAATAGAAATAACCCTCCATAAGATTAGGTGAGTGTGAGCATTCTCATTAATTTGCCATACTGGGAATCTGTTGGCCAATTCCAGTTATGAATTCTGGAGGACCCCTCTGTTCCTCAAAAGGTTGTGTAGAAATTGTCTAGCAAAGGAAGAATGGAATAAGCACTGTATTGAGCACACATTGTGTGCCATTCATTACACTAATGCATATATTAGTATAGTCTTTTGAATATAAGTTGCCATTGATTTTTGTAAGCCTACTTTTTGTTAAAAAAGAGAGAGAGAGAGGGACAGTGAGAGAGAAAGAGAGAGAGAAAATCAATTTTATTTAGTTTCTCATGTGGCTTTTGTTGCTCCAACACTTTGTTGTGTACATGGTACTGGGGTTGGAACCCACATCCTCACGTATGCCAGACAGTGCTGTAACCACTGAGCCACCACTCCAGCCCTGTAAGTCCCACTTTACTTTATGTCACCATGAGAAACCAGTCTCGATTAAACTGTATGATATATGTACCATCAACATTAGAATGCTTGATAACTTAATTTCAGACCCACCGAAATGTGAAAACATATACATCTTAGAATCAGTGAGACATGGTGTCTCATTTAATCCTCCCAACAACCCTTAAACTAAGTATTAATATGGGTAGATGAAGAAAATGAGGCTCAGAGAAGTCAAGTAATTTGTGTAAAGTCAAATAGCAGGTGTCAGAGCTGGGGTTTGACCCAAATTTGTCTGTCTCCAAATTCATTACCTTTTCATAGTCCCATGCTGCTGATCGAAACCAGTATTTGCCTCCCTTGGAAAATTTTTTAAATAAACAAAAACATTGTATTTTGGCAAAAGCATTTATCTTTGCATCTCTCTCCCAAAGATTAGTGATAGATATGTCTTTGAAAGGGTAGAAGGAAAATTCTAATTCCTCTCCTCTGGTCTCCTGTCTGGTGCCTGTAACCTGATGATAACACTCCCCTTAAGAAGCCACACAGTCTGTGAAAGGACCAGTGGGGACAGGGACACTCAGGGAGCTTGGTACAACTTTTGTGAGTTTTGCTTTCATCCATTCACTGGTTCTGGTCTTGTTTTTGGAGACATCTAGTCAGTTTCACCCATCTTAACAATATGTGCTTTCTCATATTTGAAAACTAGGTGTGAGGGTCCCCTTAAGAGTTCTTTTTTTCCAGATGGAACACTGAGCTCCTCATAGGATATACACTATAAAAATCTTTCTCTCTGGCCAATGTACTGAATGCCCTTCTGTTTGTCTATATTCCTTCAAAGAGAAGCATTCAAAATTGATCGTTTGTCCCCAGGAGTAAAGAACTCTCCCCTCCCTTGCTTTAGGTACCACACTTCTCTTGGTGTAACCTAAGAAGTGTAGTAGACTCCTCTTCTCCTTTTTTTTTTTTTAACACATGCTGCTATGTAAGCATCCTGTACTTTTATAATTTATATGTTGGGTTTCAGTTATTTCTGCTTTTATCAATTTTTTTTTATTTTAGAATTGACATTTTGAGGGTTTAAGGAGGGATTTTTTTGCACTTGATAATCATTTCTCCCAATTTTATAGCAACCTCAAATGAATTTTTTTCTTTTTCTTCTTTTCTGTCAGCAATTTGAGTTTCAGCACCATGATATGACACACAGCCAACAGGTCAATCCTTATTTTCATCCTCAAACGAAATTTTTAAAAATGCTTTCTGTAGCTTTAACCAAATCATTTTAGTATAAATTGAGCAAGACAGGTCCAAAGAAAGTCCTTTGGGAAGTCATAATACATTTTTTAGTTGTTCAGTTACCAGTCTACCAGTTTCTTCTGTCATCCCTCGTATTTCTCTGTCTTGTCTATGAGAGGTGCTTTACATCTGCCACCCTGTCTAACTTGTGCAAACCCTCCACACACTGGTAATTTGATTTCTGTTTTACAGTTAGGCAAACTGAACCTCAGATAGATGAAGTAATTTGCCCAGGCTCCCCTGTCTGTTAAAAGCAGAACCAAGGATTTTCATCCAGGTTTTCACATCCCATTGAGAATGCTCTTGCTGAGATGCAAAGATAGTATTTTTACCTCATTTTCTTGAACTACAGGAGAGTACTTTTGAGCCCAAGGAGCCAAATGTCATAATAGAAATGAACTTTCTTTCCCCTTTCCTCAGAGAACCACAGACAAGTGAGTGTATATCTCACTCCTAAGGAGAGGGCTCACACCATTATCTTTCTATTGACCTCTTTTACATACAAAAATAGTGTCTAAAAAAGATTATTTTCTGGACCTTTGAGCAGTGGAACAGTAGTGGGCTCTCTAAGGTCAGGAACTAGGACCCAGAAAAAATAGAGATGTTAAGAAGCTGGTAGAATGCTGGTTATCTGAACTCTCTCATTCTTTTTCTTTCTTTCTTTCTTTTTTTAGTTGTAGACAAACAGAATACCTTTATTTATTTTTTTTATGTGATGCTAAGGGATCAAACACAGTACCTCACATGTGTGAGGTACGCACCCAGGCCCCTGAACCCTTGATAATAAAATCACACTCCCAACCACACACTCTAGAAATCAGACTTAGAAAGACTTGCCTTCATTCTCGTCCTTGTGGACACCATACTTAAGAATAAATTGGTTGTTGTAATAAAAGAAAAGAAAATGAACATAAATTATTCAGAACCACCCCAGCTATTCAAACCACACTGGTATCCAGCTTGTTGGTAGACAAGAAAGAGGGTGGCATGGGTGGATTCTTTAGGAGCAGCACCCCATGTGAGCTCACACCCAGGAGGCACCTACTGTTGGATTTCCTCCTCACCAAAAGGACTGATTTGGATGGATTCCTTAATCTTCTAGGAGGACTCTTTAAAGCCATTAAAAAGGAATAAAAATAAGGCACCTTTATTCATTGATTCTTTATGATTCTCAGACATAATTACAGATGATTTTCAACTAAACAGTATACCAACTCTGTGTAATTTAAATAACAAAAATAACATTAAAATTTTTTAAATTTTTTTTAAATTAAAAAAAAAAACCAACATGGGATTACTGTCTTATTCATTAAGAGTCAAGGTCAATGCATGAAGGAAAAGGTTGCTTTGTTGCATCCCAAGCTAAAGTTGTACCCATTAAAAAAAAAAATTTCGTTCCATGAGCAAGTTCTTTCAGTACATTTCTTCCAAAGCAAAGTCACTTAAAATAAATGAACTCACCAATGCAATTGATTGAGGTAAACCCCAACACACTAATTTAGTCTTTTTGGAATGCTAATATAGTACCTCGAAGAATTGGGAAATTAGCTGAAACTTTTATCTTTTTTTTTTTTCTGAAAAGGAACTGCTCAACTCAAAATTAATTGCTAAGGGAAATGGTTTTACATTATTTCCCATAAACCCACCATGGGGATTGAAGGACTGTGGGTAGTGGAGAGCCACAGACATGGAATCTATGTCCTAGGGCACTGTTAGCACACTGCATAATTCTCAGCAACTCCCAAGTGATTTTTTCTGACATCCATTCCATGTAAAACAATGGAAAACTATTTCCACGCTTATTTGTGTTTCCCAGGAGCCTTTAAAAGCCATTGTGAAGATTAAAGGGCTAGGCTCTTCTTATTCCTTCTTACGATTATTCATAATTTTCAAAAATCCCCTTATTGAGTGATACAGACCAAGGATTTATTTGTCTATTTCTTCATTTGTTCATTCATTCATTCAACACGTATTTATCAAGTACCTCTTGCACACCCTGTTCTCTACTTGCTAGGTGCTAACAGGCATAAAAAATGATAAGATTCAGTCTCCATCCTCAAGGAGCTAATAATTTAGTAGGGGAGTAAGACTTGTACACAGATAACTGTAATACAAAGAGGAGTATAATAAATGCTTTGAAAAGGTTCAGACAAAATCCTATGGGAGGTTCACATCTAGCCAGAAAGAGCAGAGACAGTGTCATGGAGATGGTATCATTCTACTCCAGGGAATGAATGGTAAAGGATCTCAACAGACATCATTAGTGTCAGTTCAGTCCTGGGAAATGGCATGAATAACAGCAAGCCATGTACAAGAAAAGGAAGTAGACTAGTTTGACCAAAGTACAGGGTGCACACAGGTAGAGTGCAGAGAGAAGAGAGCAGTGCAGGATAAACAGTGGAGACTTAGAGAATCACGATTTGGTTTCTTGGGTCCTGGAGAGCTGTTGAAAGTTCTTGAGTAGGAAAGTGACATAAGCAGACCTTTATTCAAGGACTTGAACTAGGGCAATGGCCAGGAAATACAAAGGAGAGGTTGAGCTTCAAAAACGCTATTGAGGCAGACTTGATGGAAGCTGGCAACAGATTGAATGGGGGCAGGGAGAGGTTACCCATGACTAGATAACTGGCAAAATAATGGTGCTCTTAAGAGAAACTGGGTGCGTGCACTTGCGCACTCACACTTAGGAGTTTGGGTGGGGGCGTGTAGGATTAGGAGTAATCTTTTTAAAAGGCAAACCAGATCTCATTGCTGCCCTGCTTAATAATACTCAAATGTCTTTCTAATGCATTTAAAACAAAATCCAAACTCCTTTCCATGGCTCAGCATAAGCCCCACATGATCTGGCCCCTGCTTTTCTCTGACCTCATCTCTTAACACTCTGCTTCAGCCTTAGCCACCTTGGCCTTTTCCATTCCTCGGATGCACCAAGTTTATTTCTGCCTCAGGGCCTTTGCATTTGCTGTACTATTTGCCAAGAATAGTGAGCCCTCAGATCTTCACATGGCTGGCTCTTTCTTGTCATTCAAGTCTCAACCTAAGGTCTCAGAGATGACTTTCCTAACCCATCAATTGTCATACCCTTTGCCCACAACCTCTCTTTATCACAATATTTTTTTTTATTCTTCATTGCACTCTATTCTGTAAAGATCTAATTTATTTTTTCACTTTGTCTGTTCCTCTCCACCAAAGTAAACTCTAAGCTTGTGCCTCAGATTATTAGAACTGAGCCTAGCACACCCAAAGTACTTCGTAAGTGGTTAATGAATGAAAAAGAATGGTTCTCTTTAGGGGTTACTGGCTCTTCATACAGGTGTAACATTCAGGTAGACATAGGCAACAAAGAATTGGATGTGTAAGCTTAGAACTCAAGAGAGGGCCATGGTGACATCATCTTACAGGAAGATGAAATCAGGAGAAAGCAAGACAACTCCTGGGCCTTTTCAAGCAAAGACATTACTTCACTGTTTCTGCTTCAGTTGCTGATCCTGTCAATGACTGTTTTAAAACTTGCAACATCCATCCAACATCACCTTCATCCAACTGAGTGTCCTTTGTCCTCCAGAGATCATCTACTTGGTAGATTTTAGAAAATAAAAGCTACCTTGTCCAAAATAGTCTTGGGCACTCCTGTTTAAAAATTGCCAACAGTCTGTGGCACATTAATTTTGTACAATATTAATAACTACCGTCCACTCTGCACTTGCACCAAGTGACTATGCTGTATGTTCACAACTTAATTTCATTGAATCTACCCATAATCCTGTGCAAATGGTAGAACAAGTCCCAGTTTTGTAATTGAGGAAACTGAGACTTAAAATGTAAAATCAGATCTAAGTTTCAAATTCAGGCTGGGCAACTGTAGAACTTGTATGCTTTGCCTCTTTGCAGCATTCTTCATGGGAAAAGAAGAAAGGAAGGGAATCTTTCATTTTCTTTGATTGTGAATGTGACTTGTAGAAATAGACAGGAAGTGGAGAAGAGAATCCTGGCTGATCCAGGTTGCGCCACTCCATCCATGTGTGAGCTCAGACTAGCAACTTCTCAACACCCGGTACATAGTGAAAACTTAATTTTTCCTTTTCTCTTAAGAGCTACAAATAACTTACTCCCCCACCCCAGTACTGGGGATTGAACTCAGGGCCACTGTACCACTGAGCTACACCTTTCATCTTTTTTTTTTTTTTTCTTAAGTTGCCAAGCCTGGCTTTGAACTTGCAATCCTCCTGTCTCAGCCTTCCGCTGGGCAGCCACCAGCTGAGATACAACCAATTCTTGATTTTTTCAGGATTTATTATCTAGTTGGTGGATTATTGAGCCCCCTTCTTTTCCTCATCTTTCCTATTCTTATTAGGTTTCAGAATATTTTATGATTTACTATCATTTCCATGGGCAGCTAAGCCAAGGAAGAGATTGAAGGGTGTCCTGTCTGAGAGAGGAACTGAAAATGTGAAGTCTGAGCTGATTGGTTCAAAATACTTCTTCATTACTTTTTGAAGTCTGCCACCTTGGGCAAACATCTGGGTCTCAATTTCCTCATCTGAAAAACGAGAAAATATTGTTTGTCTTCTATATCACAGTTATTTTGAGGATCAAACTATGCTTATGAAAGAATTTTGGAAAGCACGAGTTTATATGTAATTGCAAGGTACCATTATTATTGCCTTCATTACAAAATGAGAGACTGTCCTTTTCTAGAAGGTCTAAAACAATAATTGTGCTCTATTTGTAAATTGCCAAAATTAAACTCATGGCTCTCTTTATTCTTCAATTCAAACAGTTCTCGATTCACTCCCTATTCTCTGATTTCTGTATCTGATGTCTGGCTTGCATCAAGTTGATGTTTGCTCTATCCAGTAGGGTAGCCACTATTCACATGTAGTCATTTAAATTTAAAATAATTAAAATAAAATTTAAAAATCAGTTTCTTCGTCATACTAGCTTCATTTTAACTACTCAGTGGCCCCATGTAGCTAGTAGCTACCATTCCGGACAGTACTTACAGACAGCACTTTCATCTTTGCAGAAAGTTCTATTAGACAACACTGTTGTTAATTTTCTTGAATCCCATTTTCCCATGCTTTCCCATCCCGATAGCCACCATAAAAGCAAGCTAGTTATTTTTTCATTTATTAACTCAATGTACTTGCCAATGACTAAATCATAGAATATCAAGAGTTGAAAGGATGTTAGCTAGCCATTGTCAATTCCAACCTCTTCATTTTATTCATGAGAAAATTTAAGCCCCAAAAGATGAAATCACTTGCTAACGCCTAGACAATTCTTCAATGGATTCCCACTGCTATTTTGACAGTGTAACTATGAAAGAGAGTAGGCTTACATTCCTCTTACAGGAATACCATCTGTCTCAGAAGAAAATTTGCCTGAGATAGAATTTGCAAGCTGCTTGTTTATGTCACGGGACATTCTTCCCCTGCCTGGTCTGGTGCTGTTGGTGAACTCTCATTATGTTAGAGCAAAGATATGCTGAAAGTTGGCTAGTGTTCCCTTTCACCCTTACCTCTGTGAAATTACAACTGCCCCAGAAAGCTGGCTGTGTATGGACCTAGGGTATTCAGTGACTCAGAATTTGAATATGTTACCCAAACCTTGGACAGTACCCCTTGCTTCCTCTTTATCCTCTATTCATATCAATCGTGAAATAGGGGATCTTCAAGCAAACTCCTAGGGAATTTGGAATGGGGATTGCTGTCCCCCAAGATTACATGCAACATGGCGGTAAAATGCTCTTGTACCAGCTCTTAGTATATGTATAGTAGGTTTCTTTTCTATTTTTTCTTTATAAAAGAGAGACAGAGACAGAGAGAGAGAGAGAAAGAATCAATTTTGTTTTTCATGTGGGTTTTGTTGCTCCAACACTTCATTGTGTACATAGTGCTGGGGTTTGAACCCGCATCCTCATGCATGCCAGACAAGCACTGTTACTGCTGAGCCACCACTCCACTCCCTACAGTAGGTTTCTGACTGATGTTTAATTCTCTTCCTTCCAGATCAACCCACTTCCACCCCCATCTTCTCAACCAGCTGCCAGCTCTTTCCAAGATAACCAATACAATGCTTGCAATTCCTATCTTGAAGTTATTAGAACCTCAAACTACTCTTTCTTAAAATTATCATCTCTTTGATTAATCTTCATTAAAAGGTCATAATTGAATGACTGGCATATTGATAGTTATAAAGATATGGCGGTCATGCTTTTAAGAATTATCGTCAACCTGGAGTGGTTGCTTAGTGGTTACAGCACTTGCCTGGCATGTGCAAGGACCTGGGTTCAAACCCCAGCACCACAGACACAACTAAGTGTTGGACAAACAAAGGCCAGATGAAAAAATAAAATTTATCATCAGGACCCTTAGCATCAAATGAAAGGATCTGGTTGGTATAAAAGCTTATCTCAAGATAACAGGGCCCAACATTTGAAGTACCAAATATGTTTGAAACTTCACTGCATGGATCCAATTTGTATCTGGATTGAGCAACTGTGGGGTTCATCGATAGGTGAAATGGATGTTGGGTCTCACTGGGAAAGAGGCTAGCTGAGTATTGAGAATGAAATATGTGTATAGGCAGAGCTGAGTCTAGGTTTCACAGAGTCCAAAGCTTGTTCAATTTGGGGGACCCTCCTGAAGAAAAGATAGTCAAACTTCATTAGATGCAGGCCCTTAAAAGAATTCTGTGAAAATGACAGGTCCTGAAGTAAAAGACGCATAGGTTTTGGCTTTTGTATGTAGGTCTAAGTATGAGAGTTTATTTTTAAGATACTCCATGATGGAACTGAAGAGACGGACTCTGGATGTGTGAGGCTATTGCATCAGGCACCTTTGATAAAAGGTGTGTGGAAGCTTGAAAAAAAACAAAATGGTTAAATTGGGCCCTAATGGAAATAGAATCTTGGTGGTTGGGAAGCCTAAAAGGAGGCCAAGAATTTCCTCCAATGCTGGCAAAGGATTCCACTCCAGTACTGATTTTATCTGTTTGGAGTTTTATTCTTGTTTTCTACTGAAAGCAACCCCTTCCCATCCCTCGCTCTCCTGACACACCCTGCCCTCCTTGCCCCCACCCCCCCCCCCCTATGCACAATTTCAACTAGTGGATTTTAGAAATCCATTGGCTCTGGTAACAATTTTTTTGTATGGTGAATTCATAGACTGCATGGAATTTAGGAAATCGATGTAGAAGAGAGGTTTGTTTGTTTTTAATCTTAATAAGAGGGTTAGAGTGGTGACTCAAAGGTGGAGCATGTGCCTGGCATGCGCAAGGACCTGGGTTCGAACCCCAGCACCACATATACAACAAAGTGTCCGAAAAACAGAAACCAGATGAAAAAATAAATAAAACTGATTCTCTTTCTCTCCCCCCCTCCTTTCACACAACCACTCTCACTCACTTTTTTTTTTTAAACAATCTTAATATGAGATTGTGGCTATCACTGCAACAGAAATATCATCAGTAAGTTTAGGAAGAGAATTCTACTCTGCCCTGCTTTTCATAATCATAGATAACTTACTTCCAAAATATTCTAATTGAGTTGACATTTCATGCATACTTGGTATATGCCCAAGGGAAATTTAGGAGGGAAAGACAAAATGGAACCCATTCATTTATTTCTGAGTCAAGTGAAAGCAAGGAGAAAATATTTCACTTATTAAAAAAATACACTCAACAATGAATGGTACAAAAATCAATATTTTTTTGAAGCATCAAAGTTGGCATGTAACTGACCCTCAATGAGAGTAATGCCTAACTCTGTGGAAGGAAAACATGTGTGGAAATAATGAGACCATGGGAAATGAAAGCAAGCAGTGTTCCTGCACAATGAAGCCTGAATCCTTTCTTGTCCTAAAAACCTCCCCACCCCAATCTCAGGAACCAATCTCTTCCTTCTCCTAATGCAGGGATCCCCTTATCTACTTAGAAGGTGGCATTACTGGTAACCTAGCAAGTCAGATAGCCTTCTGCTCCACCGCTGGCTGTTTCAAATTTAATATTCCACTGCAGCTCTAACAATCACACTTCCAAAGTGTATGCCATTCTGCTCTGCAGATCGCAGACACATGCCAACATTAGCAAATACGTACAACTACACCCTCTCCCTGACAACACATGCTGCTTCCTTTCTCAAGGAAGTCAAACTTTAGGTGTGTTAATAATTCCACCTCTGTGGTCAGTGCCTTTGGGTCCAAGCTATCCACTTACCCTCAGGAGAAGTCCTAGTCTTGTTACTTCTCCAATAGGGCTCTGTCATAGTGTGGAACGATTGAGAGCAAAGTACCGGGGGTCAAATCATCTCCTAAGAGATGTAGTTCCACAGTCTTAAGAGGCTTTAAAACTTAACAGAGCAAAAACTCTTCCTAACAAACGCCACTTTCCAAAGGGAGCGGGAACAGAAGAAAGAAAGATCAGACACAGAATCTCAAGACTCCTATGCATAATCTGGGACATCCTAATGGTGATGCTTAATGGAGTCTGTGGCTTGAAAAAAAAAAATCCAGCCCGAACACAGTTGATTTCACAGACATTTATTGCTTACTTTCTATATATCAGATATTGTATTCGACTGGATGTCTGGGCTAAAGATACTGGTTTAACAGCCATCTGTTCATAAGCAGCAACAGAAGATTTGCAAAATACCTAGAAAGGGCATACTGAATGAAAAAGAGAAGTCTTAGGACAGAACTCTGGGGATTCCTGATGTTTAATGAAAAGGTAGAAGGAACAAAGGGAAAAAAAAAGAGAAACAAGAAGAGAAATAAAAAGATGGTGTCACAGAAGTTAGGTCAGGGAGAGAACTTCAAGAGGTGTGGACAAGGGGCTGGAGCAGTGGCTCAGTGGTTACAGCACTTGCCTGGCATGGACGAGGATAAGAGCACCACATACACAATGAAGTGTCAGAGCAGCAAAAGTCACATGAAAAACTACATAAAAATGATTCTCTTTTTCTCTTTCTCTCTCTTTCTCTCATTGTCCCACCGTAAAGGCTGAGCACCACTCCAGATATAGGCTGGAATGTATTTTCCGGATTTGACTGTTTGAAGCCATTTGTGACTTAGGTTAAAGCAGTTTCTATGAAGTGGGAATGGGTGGAACCTTTGTATAATCATCTTGTGTGCGAGAATTATGTTTTCAAATTCTTTTATATGCATGCTATCTTTTGCTCCCTCCCATTCCTCATCCTGTCCCTTTACCCCTACTCCCATTCTCCCTGACGCAACACTACTGAATGATTTTCTAATCAATGATTCCTTTGCTTTCCCTAAAGTTTTCCATGACTTCCACAACTATCTATGGTTTCCCTAATGCATTTCTCACCTCAGTTACAGATATGCTTTCAATTGCCCACAGACATCTCAACCTTGATCTTCCATGGGCAACTTTTTAATTACCCAGAAAATCTCCTCCTGGATTCCCTTTCCTAGTTAAATAATACCACCAAAAGAAAGGTAAAAACCTCAGATTAATGCACTTATTTTCCCCCTTAATTTCTGTTTATGACTAGTCATGAGGATCTTTGGCTTCATCTTAGGAATGTCTCTAAATTCTCCATCTAGCACTGCATATACTTCTCTTAGGACTTATTTCATCTTCATTTTGAGGATGAACATGTCTCCTCTAGATTCTGAAGAGTGTTCAGAATAAGGTCGACTTATCTTGTAACCCTGCCTCCAGCACAATGCTTAGCGCCCAGCAGGTGCCCATCAAGGATTTGTTTGTTGAATGTATGAATAAGACTTTTTTGAATTTCTCTTTTAGTCAGCTTTTGTGTCATGGTGACCAAAATTCCTGACAACAACAACTTATCCACAAAGTTTAATTGGGAAAGAAGATTTCAGAGGTCTCAGCTCATGGGTGGCTAGTCCATTTTTCTGGGCCCAAGGTGAAGCAGCACATCAGCAGGGGAAGGGTAAGGCAGAGGGAAGTTTCTCTCCTTCCGGCAGCAAAGAAGCATAAAGAGAGAGGGAGAGGAAGGAGCCTCCAGAAGAACAATCCTTGCAGGGCACACGCCAGTGACCCACCTGCTCCAGCCATGCCCCACCTGCTGTCAGTTCATTCAAACGAGGGTGGACTGACTACATTACAGCAATCAATCTAATCATTTTGCCTCTGAATGTTCCTGCTAATAGGAGCTTTGGGCGGGGAGCACTTCATATCCAAATCGTAACAATTTGACTTTTTTTTGTGGTTCATTTGTTTGTTTCACCGTCCAGAAGCTTGTAGAACCATTTCTCTGCTTGTAGTCCTGCCATTTCTGCCTCTGATCTGCCCGCCAACCTAGTTCTTCACTTCAGCTGTAGTTGGGTAACATGTAACTTTTGCCTGAAGACTGGAGGCATTAAACCAACTAGCTCTGTATTTTCCCCTCCCGCTTCCAACAGAGGATAATACTTCTCAGATAAGAAGAGTAATAGGTAACGGAGTCTTCAGAGGGTGCAGGTAAGGGGTAATTACTGGAGAGCAATTACTCCCTTGTTGCAAGGATACTCTCTTCCTAAGACTTACTCTAATGTAGCTCAGAATAGGAACCCAGTAAATGCCAGTTGAACAAGTGACTAAATGAGTGAGCAAGATCCCGAACGCAGAGGAGAATGCAAATAAGATTCCCAAAGGGGAACTGACAGGGAAGGACACCTTAAAGACAATTTAGGAGAACCCCTTTCAAAATTGAGCCTTTAAATGAGGCTCTTCACTAGGAAGAATCCAGTCCTTTGGCCCTCAAATGTGTGAAGGAAAAAAATACATATTATATTTAAATAATAGTGGCTGATATTTTCAGCAAAAGGCATGTTCCTTGAAGGGAATTACAGAGTCCTGAAGAAATCACACCCCCCTTTGAGGCTTATTCTGGCCAGATGGAGGAAGGAATAGCTAGGACATGGCCTCCCTAACACACCTGCCTTGGGCCACTGTCACCATTTGTCATTTTAGGACTTAGTCTTGACTGAGAGTCCTACATTCACTGGGGGATTTTTTTTAGATGCCTTAAAACCAGTGGCCTTGTTTTTTGTCAACTTCATTGGCTTTTCCCAACCCAAAACAACAGATGTTAAGACATTTTTGTTTTTCTTCTCAGATAAGAAAGTCAGTATATTTTCTCAGGCAATGTCCCAATGTCCTGTCTTCAGAGGGGCACAATTGTGTGAACTTAGGGTGTATCGTGTAACCTTGCTGGGCCACAATTTTTTCCTCTGTCAAATGAAGGAGTTGGTCAACTCAACCAAATTCTTCCTTAGATGCTACGATTTGGGTTTCTGAGTATGTCCCTCACCACAGAGGCCCTTTCCTCTCTGGTTGGCATTTCTTAGCAGCACAGAAAGCTGAGGATCTCAGCTATATTAAGAAAAAAAAAATGATGTATTAAAATTCTATATACGCACAAAATACAACATGAGAACTGGAAGAATAGCTTGATGATTCACCTTTAAAAAGGTTCCTTAATTTGCCAAAGCATTTAGTTTTCATACTCTTAAATTGCATTTTAAGGCCTGTCCTTAGAGGCAGGTTCTTGCCCTCTTTTAGGATTTTTTTTTTAAAGAGAGAAAGAATCAATTTTCATCTGTTTTTTCTTTTTCTTTTTCTGACACTTAGTTGTGTATGTGTTGCTGGGGTTCGAACCCGGGTCCTCACACATGCCAGACAAGCGCTCTGCCAGGGAGCTACTGCTCCAGCCCCTTTCAGGATTTCTTAAAAGTGAGTTCTTGTCATGAGATTGGGAATGGATGAAGGGGTGAGGATCCTGGATTAGGATCTGTCTTAACTTACTATGTCAATATCCATGTATGCATGAATACGTAACAACCATTTCCTCCAATATGTAAGACTATGTTGAACAAATAAAAAAACAAAGTGAGCTCTTCTGATAAGTCAACCCGGGGTTCCTTGTGACCAACGGTCTTTCCCTGAGTCCCTCACTTGCCAAGGCTGCTCATACTCTTAGAAATGGTAGGGAACCAACACTTGTAAACAGCAGAAAATGAGGAGGGCATCCTTAGCTCCTGTTGGTCTTCATCCATATAAATCCCATCCCCAGCAAAGAAATGTATGACAGAAAGGAAGCCCATAAATGTGTTATCTGCTACTCAGGTCTAAGGCTCTTGAGCCATCCTGCTAGGGGGGGAGCCAGCACCCATCTCTGGTACAGTCAGACCCATGCTTGGTATCAGGGGACCTGCTTGTGCATCTCCCACCCACACCATGGGGCCTACCAAGTGCCTCTGAGGATAAATGTTCACAACATTCCTACAAAAGCTCCATCACTCGAGAAAATTTGTTACCACGACACAATAATTCACTCTTACATGACATGTGCAATCAATTGTAACATTTGTTCTCTCTTTTGGTTCTCATAACTCTGAAGTAGGTAGGATTACTCTTATTATCCCCATTTTACATACAAAGAAACAAAAGCTGCTTGGTCTGTGACCCAAGTCTCTGAATTCTAAATTCTTCCTTCCTTCTTGAGCTTCCTGGCCAGCCATCCTTATGTTCCCACTGAGGCTGCTGAGGGACCAACCTGTCATCACTCCTGAGCAGTGAATTAGAGGTAGCAGCAAGGGCAGTTCAGTGTTTTTTAACCTCCCAAGGCTTAACTTCAGACAAAGGCCCACCTTTCCATCACAGAAAAACCACTGGGTGGTGATCTGGAAACTGGGGTGGAGTTTACCACCAGATTCTGCTGAAGTCCCTGAGTTCTTCCTCAGCAGGAATCCCACCCCCATTTTCCTCTACAGAGAGATTCTAGAATGCTGGAAATCAGAACCAGAGACTGACTTCACACAAGGTATGGTTGTGGACAACTATCCAGATATGAGTCAAAGAACAGGATGGGGAGGGGAGGTGCGCCTTCCCCCACCTCCTCGTGTCTGAGGAGTTGCATAAGCTCCCTTGGTTTGCCCCAAACTCCTTCACTGGCACCTAGTACTTTACGTTTTCTCTATTAATTTGTTCTACATACTGGACATTTATTGAGCACCTATTATATGGTAGGTCTTGTTTGGGGGACTGGAGATAAAACACTGTACAAAAACAAATGTCTTTCTGGAGTTTATATTCTTTTAGGGTGTAAACTAGAAGCCAGGATTAGGACAGATTTTCTCAGCAAAGGCCCCATGAGCCAGGTGACCAATGTGTTTCAATTCTAGCCTCTTCAGCCTCCACAGAAATCACTTCTCGGATTGGCTACGGTTGAGGTTTTTTTTTTGTTGTTGTTTGGTTTTTTTGGTTTTTTTTTTGTTTTGTTTTGTTTTTTTTTTTTTGAGAGAAGTGAGTGAATCAGTTTTATTTTTTTCATCTGGTTTTTTATTTTCCTTAGTTGCATACGTGGTGCTGGGGACAGAACACAGGTCTTTGCACATGCCAGGCAAGCACACTATGGTAGAGCCACCTCTCCAGCTGTTGAGGATGTTCTTGACCTGAGCCAAGCAAAGGTGACCAGCCAGTATTGCATTCTGATTCCCTAAACACCTCTTCAGGAAGAAAGGTTCACAGGTTGAAGGTTTCAGTCCTCTGTAATATTTAAGAACAGAAACTGGCTTTGTTTATTGGTTTTTGTTTCCCCCATGGAGCAATCCAACAAAGAATATCTGTGTGTTGTGTGTGTGTGCGCACACGCGTAAGTGCACATGTTAGTGTGCCTATATATTTCTGGCTGATTTTGTTAGACTTATACATTGGGATGTTTGTGTTGGGGGTATGTTATCCTCCATAGAATGAAGCATATGCTAGGCAGAATAAAGACTTCATAATTGATTAACATTGCTGGCTAAAAATAAGGTTCCTACACCATAGGACAGAACCAGTTTATTAGAACCAGAAGACACTCTGGAGGCTTCATTTCCTTCTGTTACAAATAGGGATGGGAAAGCAATTCAGTATAACAAAGATTAAGAGAGGAGGCTCTGGCTGGGCACAGTGGTGCACACCTGCAATCCCAGTGACTCAGGAGGCTGAGGCAGGAGGATCACAAGCTGCAAGCCAACTTCAGCAACCTAGTAAGACCCTATTTCAAAATAAAACAAAAAGGGCTGGGGATATAGCTCAGTGGTAAATTCAATCCCCAGTGCTAAAAATAAAATTATAAAAAAAAAAGAGTAGGCTTTGAAGTGAGATGAATTTTTAATTCCTGACCCTATTTATAAAAACAATGAAGATTATTTTGTTTATTTATTTATTCTGGGGATTGAACCTAGGGGTGCTTAACCATTAAGCTACATTCCCAGTCCATTTTTTGTTTTGTTTTGTTAGAGACAGGGTCTCCCTAAGTTGCTTAGGGCCTTGTTAAGTTGCTGAGGCTGGCTTTGAACTTGCAATCCTCCTGCCTCAGCCTCCTGAGCTGTGTTTTGTTTTTAAATTGCTTATTTATTTAGATCTCAGTTTTCTTATCTCTAAAATAGGGAGAATTGCTATAAAGGTTAAACTAGAAAGTTCTTGTAAAATAACACGGTGCCTGGCCGAATACGTGCAATAAATGTCATTAATTTCCAGGAAGAAGTGACTTTTCAAATTACACAACTAGCTAGAGATAAACCTGAGAATAAGTAGGTTTCCTAACTCCCTGTCATGTGCTTTTGGACACTACCTCTGCACCATTCCATAAAAGAACAGCAGGACAGGTAAAATGGGGAACTTAATTCAGATGTACCTTAAAAGGAAAGAAAAGGGTCTGCAGCGGTGGCTCTGGGATATAGCGCTTGCCCAGCATGCTCAAGTACGGGCAGGTTCAAACCCCAGTACCTATGTACACAACTAGGTGTCAAAGCAATGAAGGCCATGTGAAAGAGTATGGGCAGGTTCAAACCCTAGTACCCATGTACACAACTAGGTGTCGGAGCAACGAAGGCCATGTGAAAGACTAAAAAAAAAAAAAAAAAAAAAAAATTGATTCTCTCTCTTTTTTTTTTTTTTTTTTTTTTTTTTAAGAGAGAGAGGGTCAGCAAGAGAAGGAGAAAGAATCAACTTTATTTAGTTTTTCGCATGGCCCTTGTTGCTCCAACACTTCATTGTGTACATGGTGCTGGGGTTTGAACTTGTGTCCTTACACATGCCAGGCAGGCGCTGGAACCACTGAACCACGGCTCCATCTCTGTCCTCTCTTGGAAAAAAAGAAAGAAAGAAAAAAAACTTGTTACTTTTGGAGAGCTACTATGTGTCATGCACTATCCTGCATTCCATACATATGAGCTCATTAATCCTCAGAGAAACACTACATTGCATTTTTATTGTCCCTACCCTAGAGACGAGAAACTGAGGCTTAGGTAGAACAAGACATTTATACAAACCTGCCTAAGTCCCCCAAGCCATGCCGTACTGTACACTGTGCTGACTGGGGTTAGGGTATTGAGGCACAGTACATATAACTGCGGGACTAAAGGGACACAGGACAAGGCTGTGGTTGGATCACTGTCACTGTCACTGTTCTCAGTGGCTGCACACTTCCTGAGATGATGGCTGCCAAGTGTGGCAGAACATGGTATGATCTGAGTGGACCGTGTCATTTCACTATATGAGACACTCTGTGTAGACAAATGAAGGACCAGGATTCCAGAGGAACAAACTATGTGCGTAACTTGACGTCAGGGGAAGGTGTTTTATTTCCAGTGTGAAATGCCAAATAGTTCAGGAATGATAAAATCACCCTAGTTTTTCTTATGAACTCCTAGAAGTCATCTTTGTTGGTATAAATGAGATCATTTAGCCTAATTAGTTCCAAGCTTAATTAGCAGTAATTATCCCAACATGGGAGTAATATCCGAGCAGGAAGTGCCGAGTCCTCGATTAGATAGATCTCTAATTGGTGTTACAATATTGTAATTAAAGCGTGTTTGTACGCCTCTGCCGCAGCACGCGATTTGTTTCATGTCTGATTAAACAGGGAGAACCAGCAGCCTTTGAGGGGCCAGGATTTTGATGTGACGCACACATGTTAACCCTGTGAAAAGAGATTTGGGAACCTGCCTCTGTGGTCAAGGGGAGGGTCCCATGCTGAACCTAGGGCACGCACTATTTTGCCAATAGGATTGCTCTTGATTTGCTCACCCCTCCTGCTCGCATGGAGCATATGCAGGAGAAGGTAAATATTTGGTTGAAAGGTCACTTGTCAGTTTTTGTACTTTGGAGGGTGAATTCAGACATAACTTAGGGAAGATCGTAAAAAGAATAATAACAGCTATCATTTATTGAGCATTTACTATGTGCCAGGCTCTATGCTAAGTGCTTTAACTGTCAAAACTCATTAAAACTTCAGAGATAGCTTGTTATACTCTCCGGTTTCGCAACTCTTCTTCCTGAAGAAGAATGAGGCATTTCATCAGGCTCACTCTGGGTTTCTTTCAGGTCTTGCTTTGAACAACACATCTCTGGAGGCCTCCTCTGAGCCTCAGACCTGGTTAGCTCCCCTACATAGTTTGTCGTAATTTTTTCTCACACTCCATTAAAGTCAAATTGACCCTCTTCCCCATCAAACCATAAGCTAATTTCTGCCTCCTTCACTGCTCTATGCTCAGTGTCCAGCACCTAACAAAGTGCCAGCCGTATCCCAAATGAATTGTCAGAAGTCACCCAAACTATTAGTGACCTAGAGATTCAAACCAGGACTGTGTGGTTCTCTAGCATGTGTGTTTTATATTACATCATGCTTCCTTTTTCTTTTTTTTAAAGAGAGAAGACTAGTGAGTGAGAGAGAGAGAGAGACAGAATCAATTTTTATTGGGTTTTTCACATGGCTTTCACTGCTCTGACACTTAGTTGTGTACATGGGTGCTGGGGTTTGAACCCGTGTACTTGTGCATGCCAGGCAAGCGCCGTAATCACTGAGCCACTGCTCCAGCCCCATGCTTCCTTTTTTTTATGTTAAAAAAAATCTACAGTGAAGTTTCTAGGTCGTACAAATATAATAAATGTATATTTTGGGGAAAGATGCAGGAATAGACTCTTTTTCTTTCTTATAATTTCAAAATGCTATTTTACAATTTTTCAATAGCTTCCCTTAACCACTCATTAATATTTATCTGCTTAACACATCAACCTTACGTTATGGAAAATTTTGCCCCTACTCTAATAATTTGGTCATTGAACGTTATCAGCCTAAGAGAATTGGAATAAACCAAATAGAATATATGTGCATTTATACATCATCAGATTCTGCAGATTCTCTAGATGTATCTAACACTCTCTGAATCTGTATTTCAACGATTTATAGCTATGGTTTTGGCACATCTCAAGAATATTCACTTATTATAATCGATGACACAAAATTTGGGGAAGTATTTTTCTTAAATTATCTTTGCTAGGGGGCTGGAGCGGTGGCTCAGCGGTTTCGGCGCTTGCCTGGCAAGCACGAGGACCCGGGTTCAAACCCCAGCACCACGTACACAACTAAGTGTTAGAGCAACAAAGGCCATGTAAAAAACTAAATAAAGTTGTTTCTCTCTTTCTCTGTCTCTCTTACTATTCCTCTCTCTAAAAAAAAAAAAAAAATTATCTTTGCTAGATGTTTAAATGAAAATGTGCCACCTGATGCATTGTGGAGGAATAAGAAGCAGGCCAGATCAGAATGGAGCCAATGTCTTTAAAACTTTCAAAATCATTGCTATTTAATCTTGGTCATTGCTGAACATTACAGGGATCAAGAAGCTCAATAAAAATTTTTGCTTACTTTATCAAAACATGTTTATTTACTTACTTATTTATTTTGGACACAGGTCTTACTCTATTACCCAGGATGGCCCCAAACTCTTAGGTTCAAGGAATTCTCTACCTGAGCCTCACAAGTGTGAGAACTATAAGTGTGCAAGTAGATGATACTTGTGCAAAGTATAAAATTAGTACAAAAAAGGCCCCGTCCAACTTTCCTCCACACTACAGCAATTTCAGAAATAACCATTGCACACTCTATGCATATGCAAACACACACATTTTCAAAGGTATTATCTCTTAACAGAACACCAGGCAACAGTGAACATAAAGGTGAATTAATTCAGG
This sequence comes from Aplodontia rufa, assembly GCA_004027875.1. NCBI lineage: Eukaryota > Metazoa > Chordata > Mammalia > Rodentia > Aplodontiidae > Aplodontia > Aplodontia rufa. The sequence continues at coordinate 65,224 of PVKS010001767.1, forward strand.
GGCTGGAGTGGTGACTCAGCGGTTGGAGAGTTTTCCTGGCATCCACAAGAACCTGGGTTCAAACCCCAGAACCACACACACAACTAAGTGTCATAAAAACAAAAACCAGATGAAAAAATAAAATTTGACTCTCTCTTTAAATTTTTTTTAAAGGTGATTTGCTCACACTTCCTAGTCTAGGCAAAAACAGGAAGAATGAGAAATTCGCTGCGTAGAAACCAAAGCACAAAGTTCTGTAAATCTATTTTTTTTGCAAAACCATTACTAAACATCTTGATGGTATATTGAGATTTGAAATGTGGTACTAATGAATGAGAAATGCTGCTTGACTCATGACAATAATGACATCATCAAATATGACTCCTGAATCTTCCTGGGTTTTCTGTTTTGACTAACTCTTAAGATGATGTTTCTAAGCTGCTATTTCTCTCAATACCAGCAATAATGAGGCCAAGGTAATAGGTTATGACCACTGTGAACAACTTCACTTACTGCTAATCTCTTGTCACTAGAGAAGCAAGGTGAGAAAGTGAAGATCAATTCATGCAAATCTATTATGATCGAAAGAGAAATGTCTATTTGTATAAAGGGCATCATCATTATATTATTTTGTGTGAACAGGACTTGATGAATCTGTTAGAGGACTATTTTAGTGCAAGAACATCCACAAAACTTCCCACTGTTATTGCACTGAAATTTAGAATTTTTTTTTTTTTGCTTTTGAATAACCAGAAATAACCTGTGATATTGAAATAATTGGATTTACTTTTGAACAAGTAATAGATAAACTGGGTTAAAATTATACCAGTATGAGTATCATGATATCCAAGGTCATCATCAGCCTATTGTATTTCATATTTAGAATTTATTGAGCCCTGCACATGCTAAGCTCTGTAGAAAACTTGGTGGCCTGGGAACTGATAGTCTTGTTATTCATCATCTCGTTTTATTTATTGAAGATGTGCCTGTAGTCCCTGTGAGTTTTCTTTTCACCATGGTCTTGCCTCGGATGGACATACACTCTGATTTTTTTTCTTTTTCTTTTCTTTTTTAATGACTATGGAAGGTTCTCATAACTGAGTAGAACATGGTTCTCTTCTGGAAAGCATCTTTGGCAAACTGAAGGACAAATAAAGTGGAATGTTCTAGAAGCATCATCTAAGACCACAGTGACTTTTTATTTAAAATATTCTGTTCCATTGTGTCTGTAGTATGCTTATGTTTCATGTCCAGATTTTTTTGGCTTAAAAAATGTAAACACTAGAGCTGAAACAAAGTGACTCTAATTTTAGATTTAATTCTTTTTTCCACTCCTTAGGGGAATGGTAAAACTTTCCTTCCATTTCTCTCGACCTTGATCATTTCATCTGTAGTGATCTCTAAGATCATTTTGATTTTGGTGTCCTCCAAGTCTACCCTACGAACTTTGGAGTGGTGCTTCCAGTTTTTCTACCAGTGAGAGTGCGTGTGTGCATGCGTATGCGTGTGCGTGTGTGTGTGTGTGTGTGTGTGTGTGTGTTTAAAGGCCTTGTTAAGCAGCTTCTTGATATCAAGCTCTGGATGGATTTAGCTTTGATCAATATGATAAATCAAGACCTTATGTCTATCAGGACAAACTCCAAATACTTTTGAAATATAAGTTAATTGAATATTTCCCCTTTTACTCAGCTTAAATTCTGAAAACTTTTCCCCTTAATACCTTAATACAATTGGAATTCTCCCTCTCGAGAGTCCTGATCAACTTTTCTTTGCCATCGTTGTATCTCTGAGGGTCTTTCTCCTTTTGCTGGCTAATGACTATCTGTGTGGCTTGCTTCAGTTATTCCCCTTAGCTAATAAACTTAGTCCAGCTGCATTTTTAGGACAGGGACTATGTGATATTCACCTTATTGGCTTTCCTTCCTCTATGTCAAAAGCTCTGCATATGTTAGGCATTCAGAAGATGGCTGTTGAACTGAACGGACTTTCTGACAATTCCTACACATCACATCCTTCAGACCTTCCTCCTAAAAACCCTTCTGGACAAATTTACTTCAGATTTCACATTCCACAATACTTTTGTGCCCATGTTTTTTGTCATATTAACTCTTGTAGTTATTTGTTCTACTTATTCCTTTTGAAGTATAAAGGACTTGGAATTAGAAAATTTGGTTCTGGGGCTGGAGCAGTGGCTCAGCGGTTTGGCGCTTGCCTGGCAAGCACAAGGACCCGGGTTCAAACCCCAGCACCATGTACACAACTAAGTGTTGGAGCAACTAAGGCCATGTGAAAAACTAAAGTTGTTTCTCTCTTTATCTCTCTCACTGTCCCTGTCTCTTAAAAAAAAAAAAAAGAAAATTTGGTTTCATCTCTGCCAATTTATTAGTTGAGTGACTAAGGACTCAGCCTCCCTGGATTTTAAATTTTCAACCAAAAAGCTAAAAGGAAGCGTGAGGTTGAAATGGATCATATGATATACCTAGAGTTCTTTCTAGCCTTAGAATTCTGATTTTTGGCATATTGGTTTCCTAACAAGATCATAAACTTCTCAGTGGCAGAGAGTTTCTTTTTCTACTATTTGGAATAGAAACACTCTTGACATTGATGGTGCTTGATAAATTCTTCTTTAAGAAATGATTGCTGCTCCACTCCTTCTGGCAAGAAAGTTAAATGTGAATGTGTGCATCGGACAGCCCATATCCTGAAGAGGCTCTCAGATCCACCCTGGAAAATGCTATACTGGGCTTGGACATCAGCAGCTAAGACCAACAAGCTATATTAGTTGCCAATATGGGCACACTTAACAGCTTTGCCTTTTTAAGTAAATGTGTTTATGGTTTGTGTCGCTTTCCTCAATAAGATCATTTCCTTGCAAGTAATGAGAGCTGTGTGTGATATGGTTGAAATCCTGTCCTTCGGCTGAGGTGGAGAACTCACGTGATGCTGACTGGGGCCCATTATCCCAACAGCACTCGCAGGAATGCTAAGTCTGGCAAATATTAACTCGGAACCACAGCAGCAGTTAGGAGACAGCAGTCTGCCCACCTTCCTGAACTTACCACTTTTGGGGTATTTTCTGATTTTTCTTTTCCTTGGCTTGAGCATTGTGTTTATTTCCCCTTTCACTCATTCTTCTTTCTTCTGTCAAAAAGCACAAACAAGACATTAGTCTCTAACCAGAAATACTGATGTTCTCATTCATTTCAGAGCAGAAGGCTTCCCTTCTTTTGCCTAAGCAATGCCCAATGCATGTATTCACCCTTCCTGCCCCTGCACCATAGGTCTGGGTGTGGGAAGAACTCTGTAATCTTCTGAGGTCTCTGGGAATAGACTTTTATGCAGGCTTCTATGGATAGAATAGATTGGCCATGAGAACAGCTTGGAACCATTCCTGTGTACTAGAGAAGCTGGCTTTGGCAAAACAGAAGCATAGGATGTGCCTCTGTAAGTCAGGGAAGGGAGAGGGAGCAACATATTAGATGGAGGAAAAAGTAAATCACATCTGAATGTATGCAAAGAAAACTCTTATAACTAAAGGGGAGGAGTTGTGGTTTAGGTTAAAACCACAAAGGAAGTAAAGGATGTTACCACTTTCCTCTTTGTGGGTAAAAGAATCTCCTTTGGCTCATCTCAAGGGCTCTGTAAGACTGAGTCTTCCTATAGGAAAATGTTCATTACTCCTACCCATCCACAAATGCACCATGCACAGTGGTTTGTGGTCTTAAAGAGTTCAGATTGATTTTAAAAGCATAAATGTGCTATAAAGTACTTTCATTTCAAAACCTGTTGTCTCAAAATGCTCCCCTATCAAGATAAGGAAAGGAAAGAATCCAACTCTGGTAATAAATGAAAGGGAATGAAAAGTCCTTTTCCCCAACACCTACACCATTTGCCCTACCTCACCATAATTTTTTTTTCCTGATGGCAATCGTGTGAATGTTTTGACTTGGCAAAGGAAATTAGTAATACTGGCTCCCTAAAGCCATCTTTTATCAAGAGCCTACTGTGTACTGGGTATTTCCCTTGTATCATTTCTGAGACAGAGGTTTTATTACTACTTCTATTTTTACAGGTGAGAAAACCAAAGTTTAAAAAATTGCCTGAAGTCATACCATATGACCTTGAACCCTGTGCAGATTATTCAGTGGCAGCACTAGTGCTCTGCCCTGCTTCTTTAAAAATCTGGTTTTAGAAGTATTTCAACCATTGATGTCACAAACCTGAAATTCAGGTTTCAAACATGGCTAATTATCAAGATGACCCAGAGCAAATTATTTGACCCTTCTAAGCCTTACGTGGTACGTCTTGTCTTGGAGGACAAGTGTTTAGGTAACGTTGGGAAAGGCCTCCTTACTAGCTTCTTGTTAGAATTCAATAAAGCAAGAGATATACAGGCATAGCTTAGAACTGGCATACCATGGGTGTAGGTCAGGTTCCGGAGAAAGCTGTGAAATATGAAATTGATTAAGGGAGCCCTCCATTTACTTAAATTGCCCTCCCTAATTCTTTAATAATAAAACAAAAGTCAAGGGTTAGTTGTAGAATTCCGTTATTCTAAAGTTTGAAAGGAGGGTTTTTTGGTTTTTTTTTGTTTTTTTTGTTTTTTTTGGTTTATTTGCTGGGAGAAAGCAGGATATTGGGAGGATAGGATAAAAGAAGCCTTCTGAGTGCCCTGGTCACTTTGTGTGCAAGGATCTGCACAGCATTTAATCTCATGCTTCTTTTTCTGGATACATTCAGGGAGGAGCCAGTTGTAGACTACAGGTCTCAGCTGCTTTTGATCAGAACTTTTTTTTTTTTTTGCATGAATTTTAGACCCTGGCGACTTTCAGTTGCCTGGGTCTGTTTTTCATTGCAGTTTTGTCAGGATTTTACATCTAGGTTGCATTTGAAAACCTTTTCTTTATTTCTTCTCTATTCTATGTGAACTTCTGATTCTGGATTTTTTTTCCAGTTTATTTAAAATACAACATTTGTATCTTTTTCTGATTACAAAAGTCATAATTGTTCATGGTGGAGAATTAGAACAAAAGAATAAAGACAAATGTAATTATTCAGAAACTCAGCATGGAGATCACAATTCACATTTTATAGCATTTCCTTCAGCTCTTCTGTATGTTTCTATCTATATAAATCATATGTGCACATATGCTTTGCAAAGTGGGCTAGAACAATGTACATATTTTGTATCCTGATTTTTCACATAACTTTATATCATGAGCATTTTTTGCACATCACAAAATATTTTTTGAAAGATTTATGTCTGTATAATATTTCATTGTATGAATGTACCAAGGTTTAATGCATCTTTCCCATTCTGGCAGATGTTTAGAAGCCTCTTTATATAAATTTCTGCCTGAGTATCCCAATTTCCTTTTGCCTTATAAACTCTTCCCAGAAAAGGAATTATTAGAACAATTAGGACAAAGTATGAACTTTTAATTTTTTACTTAAGATATTTGTTACTGATTATTTTAATACAACAAGCCTGTGTATGGCCTTATTAAAGTCTTTTTTTTTTTTTTTTTAAGAGAGAGGGACAGTGAGAGAGACAGAGAAAAAGAGAAACAGCTTTATTGAGTTTTTCACATGGCCTTAGTTGCTCCAACACTCAGTTGTGTACGTGGTGCTGGGGTTTGAACCCGGGTCCTCGTGCTTGCCAGGCAAGCGCCGAAACCGCTGAGCCACTGCTCCAGCCCCTTAAAGTCTCTTAATATCTATGCCAAACTGTTTTCCAGAAATGTTGCTCCAGTACAGAAGATGCCAAGGACCCAAGGACCGTATCTGTCCTGTGGTTTGTTTTTGGACAGCTCATGAGCTCAGAATGTTTTTACATGTTTAAATGCGTAGGAAAAAACCAAAAGAAAAAATAATGTTTCAGGACACATGAAAAGTATGTGAGATGGGCTGGAGCGGTGGCTCAGTGGTTTCGGCGCTTGCCTGGCAAGCATGAGGACCCAGGTTCAAACCCCAGCACCACGTACACAACTAAGTAAGTGTTAGAGCAACTAAGGCCATGTGAAAAACTAAAAGTTGTTTCTCCCTTTCTCCCTCCCTCCCTCTCTCTCTCTCTAAAAAAAAAAGTATGTGAGATTCACATTTAAGTGACCATAAATAATTTTTGGAGCACAGCCACACTCACTCACTAATTTACAGACTGTCTGTGGCTGCTTTCACCCCACAGTGGAAGAGCTGAGTAGTCTCAATAGGTACTGTATGGCCTGCAAACTTGAAATTACTTAACTTTCTGCCTGCTACAAAAATACTTTAGATTCTTGCTTTAGTGTGTAATCATACAAGCTACATATCAGAGTGTTCATTTCACATATACATTAACACTGAACATTGGAAGTTTCTTCTCCTTTGTTAATGTAATTCAACAAATATTTACCAAATGTTTGCCGTGTGCAAATAAATACAATTTATTTGTAGTTCTTTGATTATTAGTTACAAAGCTTTTTCATAAGATCAAGGTAATTTTTTCTATTAATACTCCATATGAGAGCAAGAGAGAAAGAGAGGAAAATGTTAAATTTCAACTCAGGCATTTATATCTTTTATATCTCTTTGAATAAGCCCGTTATATACTAAAATTTTTAATTTGTTTTCAGTTACATTTTCTTGAACTATTTTAGTTTCCACTAGGTATATAGATTTTTCTATATACAGAATTTTACATTTGTGTGGAATCAAATCTATCCAGTTATTTTTCCTTTGATTTCATTCTCAGAGTATTTTCCCTTGTCCCCAACTTTAGATCAATATTCACCTATATTTTTCTTCTATTTCTCTTAATGATTCTTTTTTTTTTTTTTGTATTTATCTTGTTAATTCTTCTGGAATTTTTATTGTACAGTATGAGATGAGGATCTTAAATTTTCTCCCTAACAGTAGAACAATTACTCCAATATTATTTAAGTAATCCTTCCTTTCTCTACTTAGATGTGATTATCACCTTTACTGAACTCTTGTGTCTCTTGGGATATGTTCCTGGCCCATGTTGCAGTTATCTTCTGTGGGGTGTGTGGGTGTGTGTGGGTGCGGGGGGGGGGGGCTGTGGTGTGTGTGTGTGTGTGTGCGTGCTCGCGCGCTCACTGCTGCCTCCTTGTGATGCCCATCTTGTTATTAGGTCTACACAGGACACAGACCCTGGCTGGATCTCTGAATTTGTTTTTTTTCTCTTTCTCCTTTTGCAATTGTAAATTTCAGTAGCAACATTCCTTCTTTTAGTCATTTTGTCAGGAATGTGGTATAAACTTATCTCCTAAAAGTACACAAATAATAAAAATCCTCTTACCTAATAGGAGATAAAGGCTGAGGCCAGGCTTCACACCTATGTAAAATATGAACGCCAGAGCTCATTCGGAACCACTCCAGGGCATAAAGGCTTACGCCTTGTAACCTGGGAGGTTGGAGGTTTTCTGGCCAAATAGCATCAACTGGCATGAAAAGAGCAAACCTCTGAAAGGGGTTCCCAGAAGAGCTGTTACATGATGCACAGCCCCTAACCTTCTGTTAATGGCTCACCCCAACCTGCCCTTAGTTCGCAGTGGAGTTATTTCATTTACCAGGTGTGAAAATTGGATTTTACCACGGAGAAGGGGAGTTATTACCTATCAGGTCTGCTCTTTAGGGGAGTGGAGATTGTGATGGGATTTATTAAAGAGATTTGCTATGCATGGAACATGTAATTAGAGATATGTTCCTTTAAAACTGGATTTGCAGTCTTTGTCATTTTAGAAGTGCTTTTTTTTTCTTTCAGTGTTTCTGGCTGACAGCCTTCTTGCCATGTACCTTGCACACATCCTATCTAGGATCTGAATATTTTATATGGCACCATTCTGCCAAGAGGTGGACCTCAGGGGTGTAACAAAAAGAAGAGTTTAAGAGGATGGTGGGGACTGCCTGCGGTTTGTATGCTGATATTGGTCACACATGTGATACTAAGAACTTAGGATGACAAAGTAATTTTCATGTTAATTACTTGATATATAGTCTAGGCTTGAGTTGATGGAGGTATTAGGGTCACTCAGAGACCCTCTAATGAGGGAACTCTTGAAAATCAAAATTTTAGACTTAATTACCTGTTGTTAGGAGACTCTGCAGGCAACCTCAAAGTTAGTACCTGGTTAACTACGTATACTCTTAAAAAAAAAAAAGACACCTTGTTTACTATTGTGGTGAAAGAGATGGCTGAATTTATTATTGTTTAGCATTTCTAGCACACTGTGTTCTCGCTGAGAGGTTTAAACTTATTTATGTATGTATATTGGTTGCTCTTTGCAGAACTCCCAAGAGATGAGTGGGTGATAAGTTTTATTTCTGTCTGCTTTTCCAACAAGAAAATGAAAAGGGAGCTCCCGAAAAGAGAAGGGAATTGCCTAGGTTTACAGCTCAGAGCTCCTGCCACGGTGTTAAGGGATCCTCAACAAAATGGTGATAAGTTCAGCCATACACCTTCCTCTGCCAGCACCCAGCCCAGGTGTACCCCCTGTGCCCCATCCTGTATCCCACTAACCACACACAGTAGGATGCTTACTCAAAAACTATCACTAAGTCGCCTTACTGCCCTGCTTTTCTCTTAAAGGCACTGCTGTTTTCCCAACTGCCCAATTCAGATCCCTGAAGTCATCTGTGACTCAGCCTTTCCACCCACGTTGGTTGCCCAGTGAGCCATGTATAACCTGCCACCCAAATATCTTTTACGTTTTGTCTCTTCCCTTCCCCCTGTTACTACGGTAATTCAGTCCTCCTTATTCTATCTGGACTACTGGAATAGACTAGCTGTCCCCACCCTTTCCATCCTAAACTTTTCTGTCCCTTGTTTTTCTTAAGCAGGATTGATACATACCATTCTCCCAATGCATCCATTCTCAAGAGCCTTCCTCTGCCCTCAAAGACAACCTCCTAAAAGCCTTCTCTCCTACTAAGCCAATAAATTTCATCAAAAACACCTGTGAACAGCACGTGGCTGACTGTAATCCTTGCAACTCAGGTGGCTGAGAAGGGAGGATAGGATTGCCAAGTTCAAGGCCAGACTCAGCAATTTACCAAGGCCCTAAACAACTTAGACCTTGTCTCAAAATAAAAGTGGGGGAGCGGTGCTGAATGTAGCTCAGTGGTAAAGCACCCCTAAGTTTAATACCCAGTACCAAAAATAAATAAATAAAAATCAAAGCACCTGTGGAATTGTGGCATTCAGCAGACCAGCAACTGCCTAACGAAGGTCTGATTTGGCTAGTTGGCTCTGGGGCAAGGAACCTGCGCAGTTAACAAGCCTCCAGGTGATCCCTGTGTACCTCTTTTGGGGTTCTTAATTAATCTTAGCAAGTCTGGAGGTCTCAGCCGGTCCCTCCAGGCCCCATCTCCACCTGTTGAAATCTTTCTCACGCTTTTGAGGCCCAGCTCAAATATCTTCTTCTTGAAGCCTCTTCTGATTGTCCCAAAGGGCTAGGATGCAAGTTCAAGTCCCCCTTTACAATTTCCAGGCCCATCTCCTGCCTGGTTCCTCCACTGTCCCTAAGCTCCCAAGCACACCAAAATGCATCCTCAGAGTAGGCTTGGGGCACAGACCTCCGCCAGGAAAGCCGCACCTCTCCCCCTCTCCCCTTCCCTCCCTCCTAAACTTATCCTAGGGTCCCGGCTCCAATGTCACTTCCTCCGTGGCACAGTGGGGCCAACCTTCTAGACTCTCCCCCGCCCCCACAGGCACTAAGTCACTCCTTCCTGAGCTTCCCCAGACCTTTACGCCCAAGAGAAGCCAAAGGCAGTATTTAATGTGCGTTCACCTGTGCGTCTTCACCTCTAGGCGGTGACCTTGGCTAAGGTTGTATCCTAAGGACCTAGTGTGGGCCTGGCTCCGAGTCCCTCACCTTTCCGCGAGCCCACGCAGGAGGAATCCTTCCCCTCTCCCACCGGCCCCTTCCCGTCCCCGCCCCCAGCCTTGACCCCCTCCCATCCCTCTCCCAGAACCCAGCTTGCGCTTAGCACTGCTCCGGAGTTTTTCTCTCCCTCTGCCTCTTTTGAACTTGTTTTATTCCCCTATTAGATTGCAAACACCCTTGAGGGGAGAAACCTTGAAAGATTTTGCTCCCTATCCCCAAGCCTGGTTCCTTACCCATGGCAGGAGGTCGTAAACATTTGTTTAATTGAATTGTAGGATGTTGTGCTCAGCTAGCTGCTAAACAACCCCATTTAAGGGGTTAACTAATAACACTCGGAGAAGTTCTTCTCCTTTGGGGGCATTTGCATTTTAATGGGAATCTTAAAAACCCAAAGGAAATGTTCTTTAATGGTGGGTTTTCAGGCTTTGTAGCGATGCTTTTTTTTTTTTTTTTTTTTTTTTTTGGTGGTGCTAGGTTGGAACTAAGAAAAATTCCACCACCCCGGCTTCTGAGACTTTTCTGTGCTGTGGGTCCCCTTAGGCAATCTGGTGAAGCCTATTGACAGAATAATGATTTTGAACGTATAAAATTAAATACATAAGATTACAAAAATAGTTATGATTATCTAAATATTCAAAGCATCAAATTTACAATTATATATGTACTGTAATACAAAGAATACATATTGCGATGCAAATAATGTTCATGCTTCTTTATTAAAATATTAATAAAGTCCACTGGCAGGTTTAATAACAATTATAATTTTGTCATAGTGATGACTGTTATCAGTATTTAGAATATCGGTGATTCTATTGGTTTAAAAAAAAAAACCTCATAGGCTGCTCACAACACCTTGGTCTGTTACCTATATTCAGGACTGAAGAACATAATCACCTTAAGTTCAGAAAAATTAAGCTATCTTTCCTTTATCCATATTCTAATCTTAGTCTCCATCATTGACCTAAGGTTTACGAGGCACTGCCTAGAGCTGGGGATTTAGGTCAATGGTAAAGCATTTGCCAGGCATACACAGAGGTTCTGGGTTCCATCTCCAGCTATGAACCACCCCCCACCCCCCACCCCCACAAAAAGAAAAACCCTCTACTCTGTTATGATCTGGGTGGTCCTAAACGAGTGTTGTTCCAGACCCTAGACTTCCTTTCTGCACTCTGCCTCTCCCCCAGGAGCTCCAAGATTCTTTATTCCTCACCCCCACCTTTTTCTATTGGTGTGTTGTATTTGTATATAATGGTGGGACTTGCATACAATATAATTTGGCCAATATCACTCCCCAACTATTCTTCCATCCCATCCCAGTTCCCAGATTCTTCCTCAGTTCCCAGATTTTTTCGTTTTACCCTTTTTTTTTTTTCCCACAACCAAGGGAAGTAGTCTAAATTTGCTTTACTTACACCAGAAATATAAAAGGAAGAGAAATAAAATGATTGGGTTCTCCTTCTACCAACTGAGGTGCTAAGGTGTCGGGATGCGGCGGGGCTGGGGGGAAGGAATCTCTTGTTCCCTGGCCTGGAAGGAATTCCCTCTAGGAAGTCCTTAAGCCTGGTAGGGGGATGCCTGGAAGGAGGAGAGTTTGCCCCAAATTCAAAAGAGGGAAAGCAGATGCAGTTTCCCCACAGTCTGTACACGCTTATAATTTCGGTTGTATGAGGGCCAAAAGCCTGATTCCAGGGGTGGTCTGGCATAATATCCATCTTGGTAGTTAATGAAATATCATTTAAGTGAAATATCATTTCTTTGCTCTTGAAGCACCGCACTCCCTAATGCTGGTGTTATTTCTAATTTGGGTAAAATGTTTATGCGGTTCTCTTTTTAACACCAAAATACAAGGAACATATTCAGTCCATTTCCAGTTATCCTTGTGTATTTTAGTCACTTAGAAGCAATTTTCCCCCAGACAGATTTACCCTTCTGTTGAGGGGCACAATACCTCTGCTCTCAGTGGGTGTGAGCTTAGAGGATAAAGTAAATTTTGTGATTAGCTGGACAGGTTGTTACCAGGGTGAATACCATATTAGCTCAGGCATGTTATTATCACTACCCCTAAAGGTAGTGACATGGAAAGTTTTGCCCTTGGCCTCTTCTGGTTTCTTGAGTACCATTTCTTTTATGGATCTCTTTCATTTTTATGATTTCAGCTCGCATGTCTGGATCTCCAGCCCACTCTCTCACCTAGAAGGACATCTCTACTGCTCTGTCTGGTTGTCAATCATAACCCTAAAACTTCATTGTCTTCCCTTACAAATCAGCTTTACTTTTCTAGCACAAAAATCAGCCATTTTAATCATTATGATTCAACTTTTTTTGTATATTTACAGTAAATTTGCAATCATTGACAAAATCTGGGGGCATACTCACTTCACAGGAAAGGGACTCTTATACCCATTGGCAACGAGTGCTCATTTCATCTATATAGATTTTCCTTTTCTGGACATTTCATGCAAATTAAATCACATAACGTGTAGTCTTTTGCACCTCACCTTTTCCACCTAGCATAATCATTTTGAAATACATACATGTTGTAGTATGTATCAGAGGTTCTTATTGCTGAGTAATATTCTAGTGTATAGATACGCCAAATTTTATTAATCAAGTCCTCAGTTGATGGACATTTAGGTGGTTTCCACATTTTGGCTAATTAGGAATAATGCTGCCATAGATATTCACATATATGTCTTTGCATAGAAATATATTTATATTTCTTCTAGGTAAATACCTAGAAGTGGTGTCACTAGATCATAGTAAACATATTTAACCTTTTAAAAAACGTTTGAACTATTTTGAAGGTGGCTGCACCATTTCAAAGCAACGTGTGAGTTACAGTTTCGCTCCATTCTCACCAACACTTGGTCTGTCTTATATTACTTTTTGTTGTTGTTACCAACTCTAACTAGTATGTGGTTTCTCATTGTGGACCAGTGTCATAATTGAACCCCTCCTATTTTTGACCATAAAGCTCCCCCCTTCCACTAATGTTATGATTAGAAACAAAATTTATACTATTCTTCCTACCTCTTGTTCTTAATCTGCTGCAACAGTGAGCTGCTACAAACTTCCTTTCAGCTGGTGCCAGAATTTGCCACTTCAATCCCCTTTACCTTCCCTGGATCCCCATCGTTTCACAGCTAAATTCCTGCAGTCTTCTAGCTGTTCTCCTTGCCTATTGTAGCCCTCTCCTTCAATCTTCCTTCCTGAAGCTGCAGATTAATAGAACAGTAACATGAAAAGGGCATGCGTGGATATGGACTCAGGGAACTCTGCTAGTTGAGGAGTTACCATGTATTGTCACATGACCTTGAGCTATTCCTGTATCATATCTGAGCCCAGCTTCTTCATTAAGTTACTTAACCACCCTGAGCCCCTGTTTCTTTTTCTTTTCTTTTCTTTTTTAAAGAGAAAGAGGGACAGTGAGAGGGAGAGAGAGAAAGAGAGAATCAACTTTATTTAGTTTCTCATATGGCTTTCATTGCTCTGACACTTGAACACCTCATTGTGTACTGGGTGCTGGGGTTCAAGCTCACGAGCGTGCGTTCGCATTCTTATGCATGCCAGGCGAGCAGCGCCACTCCAGCCCCAAAGTAACTTCATAATAGAACCTATCTTATAAAGTAGCTCAATAAAAGAACCTATCTGATAGAGTTGTTCTACAGTGAAGCTATCATATAAAGCTCTTAACACAGTGCCGGTATTGGGCAACACTCAATCAGTGCTGGCTTATATTATTATCTTAATGGTTATTATGACAGATTATTATTCATTATGATGGAGCCATCTCCTAAGCTTATCACATCATTTTCATAAAGATCCAATGCAGTTATAAATATGAAAATGCTTTGAAGAATACCATGCAAATTATAATGTCATTTTTGCATAGTTTTTCCCTGCTCAAAGAGAGGCAGAGCAGGACAGCTGCAAGAACACAGATTTTGCCACCAGCCCAGCATTCGAATCTGTGCCACTGTGCTGTCTAACACTTGTGAAGAGTTGGGGGCTCAGCTCAGTGGTAGAGTGCTTGCCTTACATACATGAGGCCCTGGGTTTGATCCCCAGTACCCCATCACCACCACACAGAGTTGCGAGGCTTGAACACGTCGTTTATCCTCTCCACAGATGGTTCTCCCATCTGTAAAATGGGTCCAATTATAAGTCACATCCAGGATGATGTCGTAAGGAAAGTGTCTTCCACAGGCAAAGTTTAGTAAGCTGTAGCTTTTTAATTTTTTTTAAAAAAGAATTCACAATGTATCCTTATTGTATATCATCTAAATTATGTTCTTTGTGATAAATCACTATCTTATTTATCCATCTGTACCCCTCACTGACCCTACCATACGCATTGAAGAGAGGCTACGATGTGGGATGATTAAACTTCTTCACCTCAGATGGATTTTGGTTTTAATATCTGCTCCAACACTCTAGAAGCAGGACTTAGGGCAGTCACTTAACTTTCTAAATCCTGTTCAGTTATTCCAGGAACTCAGGATGCTGAGGCAGGAGGATGGCAAGTTTGCAACTTAGCGAGACCCTGTCTAAAATTTTTTTAAAAAATTTGAAAAGGGCTGGATATGTAACTCAATGGTAGAGCACTTACATAGCATGTGGGCTGCCCTGGGTTCAATCCCCAGTACTGAAAGGAAAGAGAGAGAGAAAGAGCAAAAGAAGAAGGAGGGAGAGAGAAAGATAATGTTCCTTCAATTATAAACCAGGACTAAGAGTTCATAGCTCATTGGGTTATTGTGTGGATTAAATAAGATAATATAAAGTCCATAGAATAGTGTTTGACACATGTACATACTAAGTATTCAAAGCATGGCAGCTGTCATTATGATCATTTCTAATCATCTTTGCTATTATCAATATGATAATTGTATGCTATGCTTATTTCAACCTCTGGCTTGGCTGCTTGTCTCCCCGCTGGGTCAACCTCTCCTCCTGGTATCACCCAAATCACATCCTTCAACTCAAGTTCAACCTCCAATCATTCATGAAATCATCACTCATTTCTCCAAACTCTTCTCATTGCCTTTTTCCCCCCTGAAAATTTAGTATGTGTCATGTCTATAATTCAATTAAATAACTATTATTAAACATTTTTGTTGTTTCCTCAACTGGACTGTTAAGATTTCTTCAGTTTCTTATTAAACTCTCATCCGACTTACTTTGGCACTAGACACATAGTAGGTACTTGTTTGATAAGTAGTAAGAAAGCAAACGTGTAAACTCATTATGAAATTTTAAACCAGAGTTTCCTAGATCACCTGTCTAGGATCCTCAACTACTATGACTTAAGACAGATCCTGAGCAAGATTATTAATTCCAAAACAGCACAGATTGGAGAAAGGGGTGATTGACAAAGGGTCCCCAAATCAAGGTCAGCACTGTGTAAGTTAGTAAAGTCTGTCTTTATCGGCACAAATGACCTTGTTTTTGTTTTCTTCATCACTTCCTGGCATCTCTCTTCAATTTCAACCCCTTCCTCCAAATCCCAGAGGACTTACTGCCCTCAGAAAGCCCTCTGAGGATTTCTCCTTCTGGCTTCAGTTTCTGGGGAAAGATTTCCAAACTTCAGAATTAGCCTTTCTTTCTTCCGGACAATATTCCCTCAGCGCAGTTAGCAATTAAGGAGAATAGAGGTATGGCCAGATAACTTCTTAAAATAAAACAGTGCTGACCCTTTATTGTGCTATCCTCCCAAGGGCTTGGGGAATTGGCATCTTAAATCCAAAAGTATGAATTTCTAATGGCAGAATTTAAAGGAGTGTATCAGCAGCATTAAGAAGATACTGGTGAGTGGCAATGAGCAAGAATAAATGTAGTGCTAAGGGGACAGGTGGCTTCTAAAATGTCCCTTAAAAGCCAGATCCATTTTGGACAATCCAGAGATAACCAAACAGTGACAACAATAGCCAGCATTTATTGAACCCTTACTATGTACTAGGCACTAGTCTTTCATGCCTCTATGTAGTTGCTGATTTTTTTCCACACTACTGTAGGAAGAAAACACTAGGATTTGACGAATCCTAGTGTAGTTAAGTAATTTTTCTAAGGTTACACCCCTTATTAATGGCAGAGCTGGGATTCAAAACCAGGCAGTCTAACTGAAACCCCCTCTATCCAGAAATGTCTCTGTTGAATCGAGTTTCCTCTTATAAGTGTTCTGGCAAAACAGAGGAACAAACTTCATGAGAAAAACTTAGCTACCATCCCCAGCATCTTCACAACAGACGAGATGCTGTCCTTACCATGTGCGGGGCACTGCATGGAGTGCTGAGAAGACAGAGGCATCTGGCCCCACTGCATGTCTGAATCAACCTGACCTTCAGATTGCCTCAAAGGCCTCCACTTCCATGAAGCAGTTTTTTGTTCATCTCCTCCCCTACAAATAATGTATCTCTTCTGATTGCCGTTTTACTTTGTGCCTCTGCTCTGCCATTTATTTATTACCTTCTTTCTTGCATTGTGGTTATTTATATACATTGTCACATAGCTGAGCCTTTGCACATTCTGAGTCCTTTGCCTGGCTGACTCCTACGCATTCTTTAAGATTCTGCTCAGATTTTTTTTTTCTTTCCCTAGCTTTCCTGTCTGCAGAGATACCTCTCTTCTGTATGCCCCCAACACCTGGTATTTCTCCATATCATAGCACTTATTATAACGGCTTATAAATGTTTTCTTTTTTTCTTTTTAAAGAGAGAGGGACAATGAGAGAGACAGAGAAAGAGAGAAACAACTCTATTTAGTTTTTCACATGGCCTTAGTTGCTCCAACACTCAGTTGTGTACGTGGTGCCGGGGTTTGAACCCGGGTCCTCGTGCTTGCCAGGCAAGCGCCGAAACTGCTGAGCCACTGCCCCAGCCCTATAAATGTTTTCTTGTCAGTATTCCTAACTAACTAACTAACTTGGGTAGACCCCAAGTCCCCACATGTCATGTGTTTTTTGAATTTCATTCAGTTCTTTGTACCTGGCACACAGTGGGCACTTACTAAAAAATCTTTTTTAAACAAATGAATCCTCCATACAATCTGATTGAATTTCATATACAAAAATTACATGTCTGAGTTACTTTTTGGATCCCCAGGATACCCTGCACTTAGCACATGCTCAGTAAATATAGCAACAGAACAGGCATGAGATGCTACTCTCAGGATATGGGAAACACTAAGACCCACAGTAAAAGGAAGGAGAGATTAAAAATTTGCATACTTAGGCTATGCTTTAAAATTGGTGATATAAACAACTGCTACTGAACTGGATGAGAAAGAAAAAGGGGTTTTTCTATTGTTGTTTTGTTTGTTTGTTTTTTGAAGTTTCTTGGCTAATAAAATGTGGTCTGATATTTAAACTCAGGTCCATGTGACTCGAGATGCTGTGTTATTTCTATTATGCCATATTGTTAGGATCTTAAGGCAGATGGATCCCGAAGTAATGGTGTGGCTTAAATAATTCTAGAGGAGTAGGCACCGCATGAACTGTAATGTACGTGAATATGCCTTCTAGGGAGAGCTATCTGAAAAGAGCATGTAAAATTGACTGGTGGGGGAGAGGCAGGGATGTCTGTGGTGACAATCCCAACCTGGAGATAGAAAGCAATAAATCAATTTAAGAAGGAATTTGTGAACATTGGTGACTGAGAAGACACATGGACAAAAGGAGATGTGGAGTCAGGATTACCCCCCAAAGTTTTGAACAACATAGGGAATTCAGAGGAGAGACTCCAGAAAGAGGGTGAATTTGTTTTTGACACGTGAAGTCCCTCTAGATGGGCAAACTCAGTAGAGAGAAATACAGGATTAAGTTCAAGGGAGGCCTGAGTTAGACTTGTAAATGTATTGTTTACTTGCTAAGAGGTAACAGCTGAAGTGGGAAAACCGGAGAGAGAGGATGGTCAAAGAAATGAGGTCTCTAAGGAACATCCACAGTTTGGAGACAAAAGAAGTAATTTAAATCAATAAAGAAGACAAAACATGAATGTCATCACTTCTTGGAATTTAAAACTAAAGGAAAATGTGGGGGTCTTCATTAGATGGATTTGGCAATTAAGGTTGGTCATAATAGAAAATTTCAGCAGAATGGTTGAGTTATTTACAGAGGAAGAAACCAAACTGCAATGGCAGATAAGTTACCATTTGGATAAACTTGGAGTAAAAAGAAATGGGGAAAAGGAGAACTGCCGTAGGAAAGATTTCACTGAAGATACAGAAGCGAAAGGTAAGAAGGGTAAGAAGCCAGTGCAAGAGAGAAAACTGAGCAAGGCCCTTCAGAGGCAAAATGAGATAACAAGGATGATCTTGCAATAGAAGAGAAGAGTGGATAAAATTAGGAATACTTTCTGTGGAATATGTCACAAGCAACAATGAGAATACGTAAAATGATTGCCAAATGCTAGGTAATGACGTTCAGTTTGTTTCATCACCCGAACTTTGGTTGGCATCCACTTTCTTGATTTCATGCTGTTCTAGTAATGTCTGATAGCCCAGGGTGGAAATGAAATATGGTACAACTCAGCATTAGGCATTTCCACTGCTGGAATGATGAGTGGTCCAAGATCCCGAGGAGGCAATGTGGCTAGTGAAAGGAACCTGGGTGCAAAAAATCCAAGTGAAGTCAAAGCTGAAATGGTTGACTAGTGATTCCAGAGAAATTGGGAAGAGGTTGATTGCGCAAAACGGGAAAAGTACAGCAGCAAAGAAAAGCAGAACTTGGAAAAATAAGATGATTGTGTCTGTAGGACAAATTTCCTTCTACATATGTAGAAGAAAATCAGATGAAGTAGTAGGTACACTTACTCCCAGAATTGTTGGGAAAGCAGTTAAGAAGAAGAAATGAAATAATAAATTAGTGGAAATAGAAGAGAAGAGGGAAGTGGGAACAAACGTGAAGAACTGCTATGTAGACCCATGCATTTGGGGAGAAGTGGTTTGAGCATACGGGACACTTACTTACGCTGTTGCTTGTTAAGCCTCAGTGGCCTACGTGGTTAAACTGGAAAAGTGGAGAAGGACATCAGCACTGAAACTTCAGTCATTTAGGGCCCAGGCAAATGTCAAGCTGAATGCCACAAAACTTGAATTTTAGAAGGCAGAATGATGAGGTAAGGGGCACAACCATAGGGGTTAAGTATGAAAACAAAGGGGGGAAATATTGGTGGAGACTTCTCAAGAGATGTGTCATCTCACAGATCCAACACAGCTTCACAAACAAGGTGACTCTAATTCCCAGACTGTGGAAAGCAACTCTGTAGTGACACAAAACAGTACCCAACCTCTCATCAGGGTGCCAACTGTCCCAGATGAAGGTGCAGGAGGAAAGGGAGGAGGAATATTGATTTCTACCTTGCACAAGAGGTACTTGGTCCTAAATTTTCCAGACAGGAATAAAGCTCTGGGACTCTCTCCAGGGACTTCAATGGACTAGTAAAAGCCAGGGCAGGGAAATTTGTTTCTCTTATCGTGGGCAACCCAAAGAAGAAATCATTTCTTGCCTCTGTTATTACAGCAGTATGAAGTCAGGAGATGCCTTTCCATTGTAACCCTTCATTTTTAGTCAGTATGACTTTCTTGGTAGTATTATTTTAGCAAAACAAATAAACAACAACAACAACAACAAAAAACCCAGCTTTCATTTGGACAATGAGGTAGGTAAGGGGCTGGAGCAGTGGCTCAGCAGTTGGAGTGCTTGCCTAGCCTGGCATGCATAGGGACCAAGGTTTGAGCACCAGCCCCACATGGGTACCAGAGGGGCAAGAGCAAAAAAAAAAAAACCTAAATAAAATTGACTGATTATCTCTTAAAAAAAAAAAAAAAGCGACAGATGAATTGATCACAAGTAGTACAAGCAGCAGGATCCCATGGTCAAACTGAGGTCTTTGACCAGGGGAAAAATTTATTAGGGCCTCTTGTAACCCTAACACCAGCTGACTGAGTGGGCCCAACCTTTCTTAGTCTAAATTTCATTGTTCCTAAGGTAGAACTTCATGTTCATTCCTACAATAATAAGTACTGTTAGGAATGAGCAATCCTTGGAATTTAGAATAGTGCTGTGGAGTGGAGTGTTGGACTCAAATTCTAATTCCCAACACTGAGCATAACCTTGGCAAATCATTAAACTTCCAAGTCAGAATTCTCATCTGAGAAACAGAATGGAGTTCCATGCAATTACAATATTCAAGTGTGTTTATCAAGAGCTGAGGAAACAAAATCACTTGTTCCTTCAATTCAAAGTGGCATACAGGTAGAAAAGACTAGAGGCAAACCTAAATAACAACACAGATGCTATGATTAGTTGAAGAACTAAGGAGCCAAACTTCCATCACCCATGTTTGTAGTATAGTGAATGCTCATCATCCCTATGAGAAGCAAATTTCAGTAACTAAGAAAATCAAAGATGGATTTCTTTAGAGCAAAAGTCTTTTTTTTTTTTAACAATTTTACCATTTGGATTAAAAACATTCTTATCTTAGAATTTCTAGAGTAGCAAAAACAGTTTGAAGCATTTATTTATAGGATGCTTTTAAAAATGACTTCGTCATTATCCATTAGTGTATTGTGTGTGTGTGTGTGTGTGTGTGTGTGTAGTGTTAGAATCTTGTGCACCAAAATAGAATTCTTTCTTAAGTGAGATAGAAATGCATGGAAGTTAGGAAATTCAGAGGGCAAATATTCTAGTAAAATAAATCATTTAATAGAATAAATAATTTAAAACATTTCCATCTATGTGTAATATAGCTAAAATTAATATTACTCAGAGATGCTAACCTTTAGATTTCATGACATTTAGCATGCTTAAATTCTTGGTTTTGCCCCCGTCATAAAGCATCCATTTATTTTGGTTGCATATAGCATGCTTAAATTCTTGATATTATTCTTCTTATCCTAGTGTTGTACATTTAATACTCGTTTGTATTTTGTTCCAATTCAGTAAATAATTTTGAACTGTGACACATGACTGCATGAGGGCTTAATGCCTAGCAAAAAGAGTTAGGAATTTTTAATGTGTGCCTTGTTGTTATAAATGAGTGTTTCTGAGCTTGCTGAGCATAGGTGATCTGGTTTGGAATACCCTCATTCAGGACTTATTTTGGCAGTGGTTTTCTGTTAGATTTAATACCATACCTGAACCCCCCCCTCCTTTTACCAAAGTTCTTAGCTATATTACATCAAATATTCTAAAAACAAAACTTGAAAAAAAGAATTTTATTTTAATTATTTCCTGTTTGAAATCACCCACTTATCTTAAATTTATATTTTTTACAACCATTATTGCCTTTTCCCTTTATTTATGTCCTCTGTCACAATGAAGACAAAGAGAAAACATCTTGCTACAATTTTCTGTAGGATCTAAGTGGGGGAGACATGGCATAGAAATTTACACGGTCAGTTGAGAGTTTTAAAAAAGTGGTTTGGAAAGCAGTGAATCAGCTTTAACATAAGGGTTCTCCTGCAATCCTAGGAAGGTTACCTATTTTATAGACAGGGAAACGGATACAGAAATAGGTATCCTGGTAAAGCCATGGGTAACAGAAGCAAGATCAGAAAAAAAATTTATTTAGGTCTCTTGGCTGTGTTGCCTGTCTTGGGGGGGGGGGCGCAGTACATTCTAACCTAAGGCAAACTTCACGTAACTGAATTACAAGAGAGAGGTTGGGCCAGTGCACTCAGTTGCATAAGCACCTTAGATCAGGACCCCACAAAACACAATCGCAGAGATTAACAATCGTGTATTTTGGGGAGGGCTGACAGGTGTGTAATAACGATTGGTCACGGCAGCAACTGGGTCACAAAAATAAACCAGGAGTAGCGCAAATCTGAGCTTTGATTCAGCAATATGCGCTGACCATGATGCCTTCACTTTTCCTTCTGAGAAAAAGTGCAACCTAACTGGCTACCCTCTCACTTCACCACGGACAGTCGGGATTCTCTGGCTTTGAGCCTTCCACCCCAGAGGTTTTCCGAAAAACTAGGGGAGCGATACTGCGTTTGTGAAGGATTTGAAGACCAGTGCAGGGTCCCCTGCGTGGGCACTAGATAGCAAAGCCTGAGAGGGGCGGGGCAGGGCTGGGCCCGACCAGGAAGCAAGTCCTGCACCAGCCACCACCTCTGCAGGACCCCTGCGAGTGTCTACTTTAGAGAGGATGGGGGACAGTGCAATCCCATGGGGGCCCGGTCCTTTGGCAGAGGAGAAAGCCCGCAATAGCAAAGATAGCGCAGACACTGAAAGGTGAAGGGAAAGGACCGGAAAGGGGCAGGGTGGAATTACATCCTAGAGGTGTGAGGAAGTGGCCTTGAAGACCGAGGACTAGGCCAGGCCCGGGGCGGCAGGGAAGAGTAAGGGAACCACTGGTCCTTCAGCAGCTCCCAAGCCGTTTCTGTCAAAGATGGCCAAATTCCACACTGCCCTTCCCCCCATCCGCGCCTTCTCAAGTCCCCTACAGTAGCTCCCATAAATGCAGGAGGCGGTGAGGGGTCCCGGGGTGTGTGCTCGAGGAGAAGGGTGAGGGAAAGAAGAGAGCCCTCTCTGGCTGCGCCTCCCACCCCACCGGCCCTCTGGGAGGTTCTTTTAGTTGAGAAAGAGGGCTTTGCCGCTTTTAGGTGGGGAGTGGGCGTCACCTGGGGACGGGTGCAGGGCTGGGTAGAGGACCTGGTGGGCGTGTCCATGCAAACCAGGAGGTGGTGCCGGCAGGGCGGTCCCATAGTAAAATGTTGGAGGGCGGGGCGGGGTCCAGGAGGCCAGGCTACTTGGTGGGCGGGGAGAGGGGCGGAGCCTCTACGGGAAGGCGGGGGAGGGGGAGGAGGAAGCGGCCGGGTTGGTACCATTGCACGCATTCCGGGAGGGGGGCTAGTGACATTCCCCTGGAGGGGGCGGGCCCTTCCCGGCGGCGGGGCCGGGCGCCGGGGCGGAGAGGGGCGGTCCCCATTCCCCCGCCGGGCGGGACGTCGGGGCAGGAGGAGGGGGCCCTTCTCCGCTCGCGCCCGAGGCGGGGCCGGCCGTACCTTTCGTGGCGCGGTGCA
>PVKS010001767.1:88212-132669 GCA_004027875.1 Aplodontia rufa
GGGTAGCCGGAAAGGGGGAGGCGCCGGCGGACAATGGAGCCTATGTGTGCCTGCGGGAGTGGGACGGCGCCGCCGCTGCCGCCGCCGCCGCCGGGGGGAGACGCTGCGCCGCCGCTGCCGCTGGCCCCGGCCCCGGCCCCCCGGGGCTGAGAGCAGCCCCGGACCGAAGCCCCCTCCCTTGCTCCCCTCCTCCTCTCCCCTCCCCCACTCCTGCCTCCAGGGTAAGTGGCACCTCGGGGGAGGGGGAGGGGCGGGATCGAGCCGGGGGAGGGGGCCCGGTCCGCGTGTTGTGAGCGCGTTGGGGGCGGGAGCGGCCGCAGCGGTGGGGGTACATAAAGGGGTGGGGTCAGGGCTGCGGATTTAGGGAGTTGAGTCGGGAGGAACCTGTGGGGGATGGTGGGGGTGCAGGAGCAGTGGGGAGAGATGGGGACATCTCTCGGTTTTTTAGAGGTGTGTCCCAAGCAGTGCTTAGAGAGGTTACCTGAGGAGATAGGACCGTCCAGGGTCCTGGGTTGAATGGGCTTGGGACCGGCGAGGTAGAGGGCTAAATATGGGAATTCAGATTGAGTTTGGTGGGGTCTGTAAGACCCCAGAGATGGATAAAGTGGTAAAGGAGACTTTGCAGGCCGGTGACTTGTTGAAGGGCCAGGGTTGGGGGGCGGGTGAGATGAAAGCTCTGAAGAATGTATGAGTAGTAAAGGACTCCAGCAGGTGAGTTGGCGATGTCTAGGTCACTGAGTCATTGTAGGGGTCGTGGAACAGACCAGTGATTTTCAAAGTCGAGCCCTAGTCGCTGGCCTGTGAAAGTTGCCAAGACTATTAAGATGTCACTGGTTGGTGTTGAGTGAGTTTGGCGAAATGGAGATATCCTAAGTTAAACAACAGCAGGGTTGGTTATTATGTCCAGAGGGAAGGGCCAAGGCCTGTAATAGTGTTTCTGTGGCCCTTATGTGAAGGCTACCAAGCATGAAGTAGGAGGCCTGAAATCTGTCCTCCAAGAGCCTTGGTCTGCAGGAGGGTAAGAATGGGTTTTGATAGGAATCTAGATTGGATACTAATAAAGTTATTAGACAAGTAGAGAAATGGATATAACTTGAGTCTTAGCAGAGGGAGTCTCTAAGGTGGGATAGAATTGATGCAAATTTACTTTGGTTAAAGTGAACATAGGTAATTCCCTGGCATGACTACAGTTGGGAAATGATTGAGTGACTGTGTTAAAAATTACATTTTGTTCAGTGTTGTGTGATGGAGTATTTGTTTGCATTTGATATATTAAGGAACTAAATGTTCTTGAGGCAGAGATTTGGGCTCTTGTGCGTTGAGCACGTAGTGATGAATCAGAATTAGCAGGTAGTAAGGATAAATAGTAAAATAGTTGAAAGGTGGGAGGAGTGGGCAAAAGAATATTGGATAGGAAGGTTTAAATGTCTTTAGAACCCATGACTGGAGATTGTGTGACATGATTGTTGTTTGGATACCATGACTGGTTTAGCAAGGAAGAAAGATTTGTGTCTATAAACATACCCCTAAGTAAAAATTTAAGACGGTACTCTTTATTTACTATTGAAAAAGACCCAAATAATTAGAGGAGTTAATTAAGATGAGCAGTTAAGTGGCATAAAGATGCTTTGAGGAATGAGGGTTCCATTAATTGTTTGATGGTTGGATAAGAAGAGAATATTTAAAGTTGAGAAAAGTTCAGATAGTGGGGGGCATGTGACATTTAGTAGTTTTTTGACCTGAAGATTTGGTATTGAACCATTAGCATGTTCTTTTGTAATAACTGCACTGCATTTAAGGAGATAATAGTTTCAGAATATATAGTAGATAGACAACAATTTTGTGTATTTCTCTTTTAAAGGCAAGTACTAGGGGTTGGAGTGGTGGCTCAGCAGTTATGGCGCTTGCCTGGCATGCGCGAGTACGCAAGTTCAAACCCCAGCACCACGTACACAACGTTGTCTCAGAGCAACAATAAGCCTGGGAGCAACGATAATCCACATGAAAAACTAAAAATAAAATTGATTTTTCTCTATCTATTTCACTGTCCCTCTCTCTTTAAAGAAAAAAAGACAAGTACTAAAGTACTGGATAACTGGCTTTTGTGCAAATGATTCCTGACCTGGACTTTTAGATGACTAGCACACGCAAAAAAGTACTTATATACATTGAAATTCATTATATGGGATATTTCCCACTTAACCTTCAGAAGGGTCAGCTCTTGTATAAATCAAAAGAAAATACTCTGGTTTGTAGGAAAAAAAATATAGGGACTTCATAAGCATGTAATCAACTAAATATTTGATCATGGTGACTTGGTTAAAACTTTAACATGAAATCAGGTTAGCTCTTCAGTAGCCTTAAGGTACTTTGAACAAATCTCTTATGTTTATTTTCCTATTTATAAAGTGGTAATGCTACCAGCTCTAACCACACGTAACTATGTTTCAGCCTAACAAGTTAATGCCTATCTGCAGAGTACTTTGAACACCTCTGAGAATGAGAGGTTGTATAGCCCAACTCTTTTCTCACCCCTACAGAACTACCATCTCACTAGCAGACCAAATTCAGCTGTTGTAACAGTTATAGCAACCTGTTTGCTGTAGGAACAAAAAGGTGTTGTCTAAGTTTGGATTTTATATTAATTTTGAAAGGTACTACCTTTCTTCATTTAGTGGCAAGGCAGTAATAGTGATGATAATTGTAAAAATGTAAGCAAAATCACCACAGGAGAGTGGGAAGATAGATCCTGTGAATGCTAACCTAGGCTTTGCCAACCTTGTGTGTGTGTGCGCGTGCGCACGTGCCATGCACACACCCACGCCCACGTCCTTGAATTTGTGTCTTGACTTCCTGGTGGTTTAGTTTTCTCTAGCTATGAAATAGTGTTGGTGGAATGACTTATTTCTCTGATTGCCCTGGTGAATATGATGGTTGAGTCTGTAGAAACCTTATTTCCTCTAGATTCAGCATTCTTAACTTTTATATTCTATGTACCCCTTTGGCAATTTAGGAAAGTATAGGACCCCTTCTGAGAATATTTTTTAAATGCACAAAATAAAATACATAGAATTCCTTATGAAATGGAAATAGTTATCAAAATGTTAATTGTGGTATAGAAATATATGTGCTTCTTTATAACACACAGAATAATGAAATGTAGCTTCAGGTTTAATGATACTATAATTTCGAAGTAGCAATGACTGTACTAAGTTATTATGTCAGGACATATCCACCAAGTATAATATGGCATGAAAATATTTTGTGGTTATTTTGGTAAAGCAGTCAGTTCACTGGATTGCTAATACTGCCATGAATTGTTATAACTACAGCCACAGTTGAAGATCTTAAGTTTTTCCCTGTAAGTTCATAGATACACCTCCTCCCCAAAGGCTATGCACAGATGCTTCGGGAGTCAGTGATTCCCCAGTTAAGAATGCCTGCTATAGACCAACTGATTTCTTTTCTAGACCAAGCAGTTTTGGGAAGTTAAATTACCATATGTTATGGACACTCACCTTTTAGGCTTTGTGATATCTTTCGGTATCTATATACAATTTGAAGAACAGAGGCATATGAAACAAAAGTCCATTTTGAAACCTCTGGTGGCTATTCTTTTTTTTTTTTTTTAAAGAGAGAGGGACAGTGAGAGAGACAGAGAAAGGGAGAAACAACTTTATTTAGTTTTTCACATGGCCTTAGTTGCTCCAACACTTAGTTGTGTACATGGTGCCGGGGTTTGAACCCGGGTCCTCGTGCTTGCCAGGCAAGCGCCGAAACCACTGAGCCACTGCTCCAGCCCTGGTGGCTATTCTTGATTGTGGAAAAAGTTAAAAGTAATGATTCAATTGAAATTTTTGTGCCTGATGGATTTTGATTTTCTGACCCCTCAGTCACCTGTTAAGCATGGCTATTCCTCAGTGGGCAAGATATGGGCTACAGTGTCCCTATTCTCCAACTTGTATATTGAGTTTTTGTGGACTTTGCCTTCCTTTCACATTTTTGACCTGGGTACTTTCTTATTGGTTTTTCCAGGTTTTGCTTTGACCACAGAGAATCGGGGAATGGGTAGTTTCCTTTGGAATCAGTATGAATTTGGGTATGAACTTTTCCTTTCTTGTTATTGTAGGACTGAACGTGGGACTTGCTAGTGTTGTTCTGCTTTGAGTTAAAAATTTCCTTCTGATTGGGTAACAGAGATCATTCTTGGAAAGCTCTTCTATGTCCTGATGTAGAAGAAGAGGGCAGATTGAACACCTTGAAAGGTAAAGAAATTGATGATAAACCTGTAACTTCTGCAATTCAGTCTGAATTTGTTGCATCTTTGTTTTTAAATCTATACAGTTTCTTCTAAGCTAAAACTACATTTATTCATTATTCTAGCAGTTCGTAAGATAAAAATTAACAAATTAAACGTGAGTCAAAACTACAAATGCAGTTACCTTATACTTTTCTGTGAGCAGGGACTTGAGCATAAATCCCTTCAGGAGGCTGAGAGGAAAGACAGGTGGTAGGGAGTTAAACAGGTATTTGCCATGTCCCCTTTGGCTTGTGTAAATGCAGAGTAAGGGTGATAATGCACAACCCCATTATAATGCATGGATCAACCAGCTTTTATTGAGTTTCTACTGGGTGTCAAGTGCTGAGGTGATGAATGACACTGTCCTCAGGGAGTCTCCTGTCTACACATAACAGTGCTCCAGTGTTACAGAAGTTGTGATAGTGTTAATGAATATATAGTGCTATCGGGCCACAGGAGACACACAGGGGATCATTGGCTATCAAGGAGAATTTCCCAGAAAAGGGAAATTTCTGCTGAAATATTACTTTGGGTAGCCATTATTCTAAATGATCAAAATAATTTAGTTGAAATTCATTTTTAAGGGCTTGAATTTTGTCTAAACTCTTCAACTTAATACGGATTTTTTCTTCTTTAAAAGTTTGTTAGCTATTGAAGTATGTTGTGTGGACCAAGGTTTCTATATATGCCCAACATATAGTTTGCCTTTCCCCACAATCTCCCTGTGAGTGTGAAAAGATTGGTTCTTCCATCATGTACTTTCACTGAGAAGAAACCTTTTATTAGTTGGCATGCCAGAAGTTAAGAATGGAATCCTGAGGCCTTTTAGTTCCACATTCTAAGTTTGATACTATGCCTTTTATGGAGTAGTGGTCATAGCATAGAAATGAAATTTGTTAAACATGACATAGTTCTAATAAACTTGACTTAGAGCTGGGAAGTAGGAAAGCATCATTGGAAGAGTTGAAATTGGAATTTTAGAGGTGATTCTGAGCTTGGGCAAATTAATTTGTGAATTTACTTAAAACTTTACATCAACCTTATATAGAGTCTCCTTTTAAAGATTCCTGTACAGTTTGGCCCTAAGACAGTCTGCAACTTGGTTCTCTCTTGCAATTTTAGAACTATAAATTCTGGGCAAAGAGGGAGGCTCCATGTCATAATTCCAGTTTATAAGGACTAATGTTGAAAATAGTTCTGCTTGACCAGCCGCTGTTTTTTTGGCTTAATCTAGCTCAGTTCAACACAGCACTTTGCCCACAGTGGACTCTGAAGAAAAGGAAATCACCTAGCCAGGTTGCTCACCCTTAAGTTCTCTCCAGAGTATATGTTTTTGTTTTTGTTTTGTTTTGTTTTGTTTTGTTTTGTCTTAAAGATAAGAAAGATAGAGAAAGAGAGAGAGAGAGAGAATCAATTTTATTTAGTTTTTCATGTGGCTTTCATTGCTCCAACACTTCGTTGTGTACATGATTCTGGGTTTGAACTCACGTCTTCGCACATGCCGGCAAGTGCCGTAACTGGCAAGCCACTGTTCCAGTCCCTCTCCAAAGTATGTGAAAATAAATTCTCTTGCTTGATGCTTGCCATGTTGAGTTGCAGTTGAGAGGAGGGAAGAATATGAATGTTTTTCACTTTGTAAATTCAAAATCTACCTGGAATTTTGTCTCTTTTCACCTTTATAGTAAGTGCTCAGTTCTCTGTACTAATAAGAAATGAGCAAAATACCCCCTACCAAATGCCCAGAAATTTCAAAGGTAGAAAAACTGATTTTGTTTGCACCTAGTATTTCTCCAGCCTCTGAAAATAAAAGGTGCAGTTGGGAAGGAGGAACAGCCACAAAGGCCTTGAAGTATCTACAGATTGTATATCTACCCTTTTATAATTGGGAGTTGATTCTGATGACATGGGAAGTAACAACTTCCACATAAGCCAGTGTTTTAGAACAAGTGAAGAACCTGTTTTTCTCTTAAGGTATTTAGTGACAAATTGATAATGTTCATTTTTTAAAATTCAGTTAGGAATTTTTTCTCACTATTTATCCTCTTCCAGGTGAGGGTCACCTTTAAGAAGGGAGCTGCTGAACTCACCACCTCCAAGATGAGCACTGCAGTGTCGTGACCCTTGGGGTTTTGGTGAGTAGACCAAGGGATGACAGCACTGGGGCACATGCCTGGCTTAGAAATATGATCTTGGAAGAAGTTTGGCTTTTATTCAACAGGTTCCCCCCGCACACACACACATCACCCAACCCCCCCTTTTTATCTCCTATTCCTTGGTAACCACCATTCTACTGTCTACTTTGAATTCAACTTTTTTCAATTCCATATACATCTGAGATCATGCAATATTTGTCTTTCTGTGCTTGGCTTATTTCACCTAACATAATGTTCTCCAGTTTCATTGATATAGTAAATGACAGGATTTCATTCTTTTTTTTAAAAAGCCAAATAGCATTCTAGAGAGAGAGAGAGAGAGAGAGTGTGTGTGTGTGTGTATGTACCACACTTTCTTTATCTGTTCATCTACTAACAGATGCTTAAATTGATTCCATGTCTTGGTTATTATAAATAATGCTACAGTGAGTATGAGAGCACAGATCTCTCTTCTTCATTTAATTTCTTTCTTTCTTTCTTTTTCAATAAAAACACTTTTCCTGACACTGTGGTTCTAGGAATACAGCAATGAACAAGTCAGTCTTGGTCCCCACTTTCTTGGAGTTTATGGTCTAGCGTGAGAGGCAAATGTTAAACAAATGATCACATAATAACACATACAGTTATAAAACATGGGAAACCCTGGATGCTGTGAACAAAATGTGGTGGAGAATCTCATGCAGACTCATGGTAATAAGGGATCTTTCCTCTCCGAAGAGGAAACACTTAGGCTGAGATTTCATTCATTAAACAAAAACATTCAAACTTGACATGGGGATTGGGGATAGAAAAGTCCAGAATGACTCCCAAATTTCTGACATGAGCAATTAAGTGGATAAAGGAGGCATTTATTAAGGTGTGGAAAACTGGAGGCAAAGTAAATTTGAGTGGAAGGCTACAGAAATATGTGTGAATCTGGGAGCTGGTGACATGGAAAGAAGTCACAGAAGTCAGGATAGAGGAAGACCCAGCATAGTGGGATTTTAGAGATTGGATAGAGAAGAGGCTTCAAAGGAAGCAGATATATAATAACTGGAGAGGTAGGTGGAAAACTAGGAAAGCCTGGTGTTAGGGAAACCAAGTGAGGACAGTTTCAAAAAGGAAAGGGTCCTCTGGCAAAATCTAGAAGATGGAGTAAAATGAGGTTAAACAAGTGGCCGAAAAGAGTGGTTTCTGTGATTTGGTGATAGAAGTTGGTTTATGATGGTTAAAGGGTAAATGCCAAGTGAGGAAGCAGACACTGGGTTGTTAACTCTGTGGAAGATTTGACTCTGAAGAGAAACATAATGGTAGGCTCAGGTTTGTTTTGCTTTAATTTTTTTTATTTTTATTTATTTATTTATTTTTTAACTGGAAGATACTACCTTGTGTCTGACTGCTATTTGGAAAAATCCAGTAGACACACAGAAGATAAAGGGGATGGCCAAAGGAGAGAGTGAGAGTCTTCTGACGCTGGAAGGGGTGGGCATAATCTCAACCGTGGGGGACTGGCTTTGGGAAAAAGTGGACTATTTTTGTTGTTGTTGTTTGTTTCAATAATAGAGAAGAAAGAGGGTATGGGTACTAATGAAAATAGGTTTGTGTATTTAGTGGTGAGGATGACCTGCTTGGTAATACCTCTTCTTCCCATTCAGTACCAAGCAAGACCACAAACTGGGCATGGGAAGGGGAGGAGGAAATGTGGTAGATGGGAGATACAGAAGGTATGCAGTAGCATTGGGCAGAATAAGCCGGTGGGTTGACGTGAGAGTGTTGAGACAGAGTAAGAGTTAACACTTACACTGCCGAACTTCTTCGATGCATTAACTCACCTTTTCCCTGAAGATACTACAGTATGAAGAGTACAGACCCTGAACCCAGGGTATCTGGCTAGATACCAGCTCTCCCATTTGGATAGAGTGTGAGCCTTGGTTTCCTCTTTTCTAAGAGGGATGGTAGTACCTGCCTCGTGGGGTTGCTGTGAATTAGTTAATATGTATGTACAGTGCTTAGAACAATATCTGACAAAAGTAAAAAATTTAAGTATCATTTAAGAAGAGAGAAACATGTAAATAGATTGAAAGAGTTAGGAGATTTAAGATCTAGGGTGAGAAAGTCTGTATGATTCTGTGGAAGATCTTTTCTAATCCTTAAAGGTAAATAGTTGAGCATGCCTACTGAAGAACCTAACTTTATTCCTTGGAACTATACTGTAAGATATTGGCAAGAGATTTTGCTCAGTTCTCATCATCAGAAAGGCTATAGTTAGGGGTGATTTCTTTTAACAACTCCCTGGGATTAGAGATTGAAAACCTGAATTTTATTCTCAA
Organism: Aplodontia rufa; assembly: GCA_004027875.1. Taxonomy (NCBI): domain Eukaryota; kingdom Metazoa; phylum Chordata; class Mammalia; order Rodentia; family Aplodontiidae; genus Aplodontia; species Aplodontia rufa. The sequence continues at coordinate 96,975 of PVKS010001767.1, forward strand.
TTATTGGGTGACCCGCATGCTTATTTCAACCTCTGTGCTGCTTCTCCATCTAGTAAGTAAGGGTAAAGGAGGTGGCTTAGAGGAAAGAGCTGGAGACTGAGAGCACTGATTGGAAACCCCAGAGAAGGCGTTGGCCTTCCTTGTGCTCCATTCATTCATTTGGAAAATACCTGTCTATCAAGGTCAGGTGAATTGAGAGAATAAGGAACTGTATGTAGAAGTGACAATAAAAGTGTTTTTTGTTCACAGCATTATGACTAGAAATAATTTTTGTTACCAGTTCATCAAAAATGCATAGCAAAACTTCTAATAAATGTGAAAAAAAAATGCATAGCAGATTAATTAGGAGGTTTGGCGTTTGTAATATGTTTTGCATTTCTTCAGAAAAAGAGTACAACACAAACGCCAGGTGTTTCCATTCTGTGAGAAGCCGAATAAGTCACAGGGGACCCAACAGTATTCTTAGTGTATCCTGCTAAGCATTATAGAAAAACCAAAGAACTTTAAAACAGTGTTCTTATCTTCAGAGAGACAATCTTCACAGGGAAGTAAAATATACACATAGGATTATTCAGAACATGTGACTGAGTGTGAGAATGTGGATGCAGAAAGAAAGTTCCAGAAGTTATGGGGACTATAGAGGTGGTAACTGCTTTTCTTTTCCTGAGGTAAATGTTTTCGGATGGCTTTGTCCATGCAAGATTCGCTAGCTGCTTCTTGACCATGATTCCTGATGCTTAGTGAGAAGTTACAGAATAGTTTATGATCCTCTAGGTCAAATTTGAAAAACACAATCCATTTTATAGTTTAAATTGAAAAAGAAGGAAAAAAACCGAAAGGTGGTAAGAGATAAAAATGCAATCTTAAATTAAAATACAATGTTTTTAGAATTTTTTCTCCTGGGGTAAGCGTAGAAACATTCCATAATGTTTTGTTTTAGTTCTTTTTTCCTGCCTTTGTTGAAAAAGGAAAAAAATATGTTGAAAACATCCATGAATTCCATTCAGTGTCCCAGGTAAAGTGGTTTGGACTGTTAAAATTTCTAAATGATAAAATAGATTTTTAACACTTGGCAATGATCATACTGCCCAAATCTAGACAATAACTGATCCTCCCAATATTAGTCCAGTTCTCAAATCTCAAATTATATGTAAACTGTAACATCTGAGCTATTTCTAACTCTTTTTGTTTTTAGCCACTAATCTTACATCCATATCCTCCTCCTTCAGTTCTTTATTCCAGCAGTAAGATACCAGCAGGTGGAGGGAGGGGAGGGAATGGTGGTTATAAGAAAACCATATTGGAACTCCCTGGGGGGATAGCAGTGACTTAACATATACCTTGGTTTTACCTGAACTAGTCTGGGCTTCCCTAAATAAAGGGCTTTCTCATTTGTTCTCTAGCCAAGTTTGGGAATATTTTCTTGACCTTTATGCCTCAAATTAGCCTTGCAAATTGGCTTGAAAATTATCTTAGCCTTCAAAGATGTTCTTTTCCTTTCAAAATTATGGATCACTCCCTTGCTTACCCATGCCTATAGTCCCTGTCATTAAGCAGTGAGAACGCAAGACATACTCAATATAATTTAATAGAAAGATCATGGAAATCGGGCAGAACTGATTGTATTTGGTTTTGGCTCAATATTTTGTTTTCAGAAGTACCTCCTTTAATGTCTGCTCATGCTTAAGGCCCTGGGAAAATAAGCATAGCTTCATTGGATTCGTGGTTTGAAATTGGGGTGGGTTTGTTACATCTTAGTGCCATTGTTTCCACACCAGAGCTTAACAGCAGAGAATCACTGTGAATTTGCAATACCCAATGGTTTCAAAGTATTGTTTTGAAAAAAGAAACAAGTTTTTGAGGATTTTGTATTCCAAACTAGAGAAATGTGAAGGAGACTGCATGGCTGAAGATTAAACTGTGTTTCTTCTTTGCTTACAAATATCTGGTACTTGCTGCTTGGGTGGGAGGCTTGTGTGCTGGGCAGAAAGTCTTAGTCACTCTTCAGCTACTTTAGCACCAGAGCAGTGCCCAGAATATGAGTATCGCCCTTTCCTTTAATCCTGCTGGAAGTTAGGGGATGATCTCGCTGGCTCTTTGTTAGTTGGTTAGTTTTTTCACCTTGATCCTGTTATAAGATTGCTTTATGTTTCTGTTTTTGCTCTCAACATATTTTTGGGATGGCCTTTTCTTGTAGAGTACCCTGGAGATGCGAGATTTTCCTTTGGCAGCAGAAGGCACACACCCAGAGAATGCGGGAGCTGCAAGGGGAAAGGACCCACTTCCACAGCAGAGAAAAACAAAGAGGAAAAAGACATACAGGTGGCCAGTGCTAAGGGACACACCAAGCAAGCAGTGGGCCACTGCCACTGCCCCTAACCCCACCAGCTGCTTCTGCAACAGCCCGAGAGGAACTCGGTGAGCCCATCCCTGTTTGTGACTGCAAGCTCAGGATTTCAATCAATGCATTCCAGTAACCCTAAAGTGAGGAACTCTCCATCAGGAAACACACAGAGGTAAGGGCAAGGACTGCCACCTGCTGCCCCTCAGGGATGCCATGATACACCACAAATACTGGTAGAACAATATGTTGAATTAGAAACAGATGAGACCCAAGTGGGAAAGGAAAAGAAAACAGACTAGTAAATAGGAATAGAATAGTAAACAGACAAATAGTTAAAGCTGATGTTGGTTTCACTGTTATTTTTGTTCATCATTCTTTGACCTTTCCTCTTTACCACCCCACTCCTTGCCAAAACGCAAATAAAAAGACTTTAAAAACCAACAGTGCAGATCAGAGAGATCCTGCTAAGCTTGGCAAATAAGGAAACTGAAGCCTGCAGTGATGAGGGGGACTAGGGTTCCAGAACTAAAACACCAGCCCCTGACTCCCATGCAAAACTTTTCTTCTGGGCCACAGTACTCGAATTGTTATTTTGAATGAACCTTTTCCCTCCCCTGTTGAGGGCAGTGGTTGGTCTATCCTGTTTTGGTGTACTGCACTGTTGAGAGGGATTCATATCCTAGAGGATTTCCTTAAACTGACAGGCACCAGCGGGTTTCCCTCCTGCTCTCTTGGACCTTTTCACATTTTCCAGCAGGGAAGCTAGGCTGTCGTTACAGCTGTTCTTGTCAGCCTGGGGGTGGGTAACATTTTGATCTTAACGATGCCTGTTTGTTTACTCTGAGCTAGTCTTAGTGTGAGAGTCACTTCTCTATGTACATAGAAACCGTTGTCCTTTATTGACAGAAGCCCTAGAGATGGGTCCCCATGTGACTCTAGAGTTTCTGAGACCTGGAAGTCCACTCTGCTTGATCCTCCTTGTTGTCAATAGCTTTGAGATGGGAACCAGAGTAGAGGGAATTAGCAAGTATCCAAGGTGCAACATGGGGTGGTTATTTAGTCCTCAGGGTCTCCTTGACCCACCAAAGAAATTGCTGCTCCCTGATTTATGCTTAGCAGTTGTATCTGATCTCCTTTTGTTATTTGTTTCTTCTAGTAGCCCTAAGTCAAAGCAGGAGGTGATGGTCCGTCCCCCTACAGTGATGTCCCCATCTGGAAACCCCCAGCTGGATTCCAAATTCTCCAATCAGGGTAAACAGGGGGGCTCAGCCAGCCAATCCCAGCCATCTCCCTGTGACTCCAAGAGTGGGGGCCATACCCCTAAAGCACTCCCTGGCCCAGGTGGGAGCATGGGGCTGAAGAATGGGGCTGGAAATGGTGCCAAGGGCAAGGGGAAAAGGGAGCGAAGTATTTCCGCCGACTCCTTTGATCAGAGAGATCCTGGGACTCCAAACGATGACTCTGACTTGAAAGGTATGTCTACAAGATCTTTGAGACTCAGAGGGAAGTAGGTATCCTGAGGGAAGGCCTCTGACATTTGGTGGAAGCCAGAGAGGCTAGTGTCAGCCAAGTGGGGAGAGTAGGTATCAGAGTCAGAAGTTCTCACAGTGTATGATGAAACTGTTTTATCATTTTTCTACTTACTGAAGCATGGGCTGGAACCACCTTGTTGAGCCCTTGCTCTGAAGGATGCCCATAGTTTGGTAGGATATTTTACAGGCCTAAGCACGTTTTTATGCATGTCTCTGGCCTCTATGCTGATTCTATTTCACTTTCAAGTAGTAGCTCCAGCTTTTCTATGAAAGTGGCCTACTGTGGAGCAGTTTCTCTGACAACCCCTCCTGTTCTCCATCAGAGTAATCCTCCACGGCTTGGGTTTTGTGCTCATTGGTTGCCACTTTGCCAGACTTACAGACACAAGAGGAAGCCTTAATGGCCCTGGCACTACTCCAGATTTATTACAGCTGATTTCATTGTGGCAGGGATGAGTGGCTACCAGATGTGGTAGAGATTTGGCAGTCACCAAAATGGAGTCTGCCAGAAAGGGGTTAGTATGTGGTTTTAGGCTTTTTTCCTCCCAGTGTAAGACCAAAAATCTTAACTATAGGCCAGAACATGCAGTTAGTTTTCAAGAAATGGAAGCATGATTCCCAAACCCAAATTAAAAATGAAAACCTGACCAGGTGCAGAAAAACCTCACTATAATCCCAGCTACTCTGGAATGAAAAGGACTACTAGAGTATTTGCCTAGATGCACTAGGCTCTAGGTTTGATCCTCAGTACCACAAAAAAAAAAAAAAAAAAAAAAAAAAAAAGAGAGAGAAAACCTGGAGGATTGTTCACACTTTCTTTTCTCCCTTCCTCCCTTTCTTCCTTTCTTCCTTCCTTTGGTATTAGAAGGCCTCCTTAGGTTTGGGAGGCCTGTTTGAGTGCCAGCGCTTTGCTGGATGCTAGAGGTGCCATGATCACAGCAAGACAGATACAGTTACTGACCTTAAGGATTTGAGTGCATCTAGAAAGCTGATCATTAAACAAACGATAAAATTTGGTGAATACTGAAGTAAGAGAAGTTAGGGGGCTGTGAGATCAGTTAGCTGGGGCATCTAGACAAGTCTGAGAGATTTCAACAATGTTGGCAGGAGGGAGGGACAGTTATACTAATGTCTGAAGGATGTATAATAATAGTTAAGAGAAGTAAGGAGGAATGGGAGGAGTACTTTATAATGAGTCACTTAGGAAGAAGAGTATTTGAAATTTTATGAGTAGAATAGAGGGTTTCCTCTTAGCAAGGTACTTTCTCCATAAAATTATCAAGGTGGATTTGTGTTGTGATGCTATAAATGCTGACAGAACAAAAAGGAGAGTTTGATTCTTTCTATGACAATGGGTCTTTTCATTTTTTTAGAATGTAATTCTGCTGACCATATAAAGTCCCAGGATTCCCAGCACACACCACACTCCATGACCCCATCAACTGCTATAGCCCCCAGGTCTTCCACCCCTTCCCATGGCCAAACTACTGCCCCAGAGCCCACACCTGTTCAGAAGACTCCAGCCAAAGTGGTGTATGTGTTTTCTACTGAGATGGCTAATAAGTAAGTTGATGACTGTGTCTTCCTGTTGACCATGACTTATGTGTGTGTGGAGGGAGGGGACCTTAGTTCTTATTCCTCTTGCAGATTGATTTTTTTTTAAACACCCACTTGTGTTGTGTCATGTAAAGTAGAAAAAGAGTAAAATAAATATAAATCCACCCCCTCCTACACTCCAGAGGCAGCCGCTGACTGTGCTTCCTTGACTTTGCTTTCAGAAATTTTTTGTGCTTATAAAAATATACACATCTATTTTTTTTAAAACAGAACAGATTGACAACACAATATACACTTTTCTATAATCTGCTTCTTATTCTTTTTAAAATGCCACAAGTAGTAAATGTCTATGGTGGAATAATAAAAAAAGTAGAACTGAAAAGAAAAACCTCTGGAATTCACAGATAACTACTGTGAACATTTTGCTATATGTGTTTTTTTTTTCAGGACCGAGGACCGAACTCAGGGCCTTGCACATGCTAGGCAAGCGCTTTGCCACTGAGCTAAATCCCCAACCCCTCCATACGTTTTTAGTAGATGGATAAATCAATTTTTATTTATTTGTGAAAAAAATACCTTATGTATACTTTTTTCCTTTTCTTTTTCACTTAAGATATAAGGTGAATCTTGGGGCTGGAGCAGTGGCTCGGCAGTTGCAGCACTTGCCTGGCATGCACAAGTACACAGGTTCAAACCCCAGCACCCACGTACACAACTAAGTGTCAGAGCAATGAAAACCATGTGAAGGACTCAATAAAAATTGATTCTCTCTGTCTCTCTTACTGTCCTTCTCTCCTTAGAAAGTAAAAATAATCTGTCCTTTAAAAAAAAAAAAAATATATATATATATATAAGGTGAATCTTAACAGACTTAGGCCATCACTATCCCTAGGTGTTTTTGAGATTTGATGTTCATCCTTCTCAGTCTGGAATTTTGAACTAGGATCTTCTAACCCACACCTAACACAGTGGGTTGGGTTAAGGAGAAGAAAGTCTTAGGGTTTTGTTTTTGGTTTTGTTTTTTTTTAATGCCTCTGTTGGGGTTCATTGATGACTGTCTTTTAATTTCAGATGTTTGATGGTATGAGGTACACATAAATAATAAAATATGTTTCCCTGGATTTCTTCTTATTCAACATTTTTGGTGGTTCTTTGTGTTTCTCCTTCCACTCCCTTTAAAGTCCAGCGTGGGGTAAAGTGTTTGAATTACAGTGAGTGAGACACAAACACGGCCTAACGCGTGCTGCCCATTTTGTCTTTGCAGAGCTGCAGAAGCTGTATTGAAGGGCCAGGTTGAAACAATCGTCTCTTTCCACATCCAGAACATCTCTAACAGCAAGACAGAGAGAAGCACAGCCCCTCTGGTATGTTGTTTGAAAAATGGAATAATGGCTTAATGGGTCTACAGTGACTGCAGAAGAGGGGAGATGGTGAATTAAATTGACAGAGAGATAGTCTTGCTGGCATGAGCTGCATCCTGAGTATTTAACTTAATCCTGGCATTGTAGAGTCTTAGGCATATCACACTATGCTGTTCTACCAGAATGCTGGTAGATTGATGAATTACAAGGGAAAGAAGATACAAAATAAATAAAATTGACTCTCTCTCATTCTTTCTCTCTATTAAAACAAAAACCCAAAATAATAATAACATGCTTGAGTTAGTTGAAGAAAAAATGTGCAATGTTTGTTTTAATGTAGTTCACCAAACTGAAACAAATTATATTTCTGGTGTTTAGCGTTGTTAAGGCATTGAACCAAATGCTATGGCAGATACTAAGAAGTTCAAGTCGCAGTCCCTGCTTTCAGAGTGCATAAGCTCTGATACTGGTATGAATCTTAACCATGGGGAAAGTTAAATGACAATAAACAAAGTTATAATTCAAAATAAAAAAGATGATATCTTGTCTGTTTTGTGTATCAAAGAAATCTCCATCTCTGTGGACATAGCAGAGTTTAGGCTTTCTTAGACTTAGGAATTTCACATTGCCCATGCATCTCCATTATGCAAGGCCAGAGGATGAATATCATTATATTTAAAATGCTTATTGTCCTGTAGTGCACTGAGTACATTCCAACTCAGCCCAACAGTTTATTGACTTAATACTAGTTCTTAGTACAGTTATCCCCTCCACTGTTTCTAGTATGAAAATGAAATCAGAATAGGAATTAAGGAGGGAATTGGTAATAATTCATCACTCCAAATCTAAAATTAAAGGGGTGGTGTTAAACAGTTTCTTTGGTCGTAGTGCTTTATTAAACCTATACCCACCTATAATGAATGAACACACAAAATGTGGCCAACCAAGCTAAACTTAAAATGGCACTAGAAGGAAAATTAAGGTGACCTCCACACTCCAATTAAGGAGTTGCCGAAGTGGAGTACACTTTGTACAGTCATACAGATTCAGCTGATTTTAGCCACACAAGTCTATATTCAAACAAATGTGCATCAATACCTACAAGTGAAACATTTGTATATTTTTTCACAGAATTAGACACTCAAAGGTATATGTTTGTGTATATGAAACATAAATTCTTCATATGCATAGATATACATAATAATTTGTGTACAGACTTGGACAAAGGTAAACATTCCAGAGAGTAAGTGAGGAGGTAAGTTAAGAACTTTATGGGTTTGGGAACACAGACTGGATTAAGTGAACAAGCATAAACAAATGAACACCAGAAAGGGATCAGGTGGTTCGCTGAAGGCTGGTGAAAGATCTCTGATTGTAGACCAGGCCCTTCTTACTCCTCTTAAGGCTCGGTGGTGATAATATTGAGACCTAGAACATGTACATCCCTCTCCCAAACACTAACAGTGTCTGTGTCACCAGTTGTAGGTAAGGGTGGTTTTATCCAGTACTTAGTTTAGCAGTGGTACTCAAATAACCAGGGAATCATCTAGCCTGTTAGCAAGAGCAGCCTGCTGTCTCTTGGAAGGAACAGATCAAGAGACCACGAGGGGCTGGAGTGGTGGCTCAGCAGTATTGCACTTGCCTGGCATGCATGAGAACCCAAGTTCAAACCCCAGCACCACATACACAACTAAGCACTGGAGCAACGGAAACCATATGAAAAACTAAATAAAGTTGATTCATTTTCTCTCTCCCTCTCTCTTCCCCTCCTTACTCTCCTTGTCTTTCTTAAAAAAAAAAAAAAAAGACACCACGAGTTAGATAACCCCAGACTTCTGCACAAACGCATCCTTCCTACAGATTATCATACTACAGTTAATGTACAAATTCTTATCAAATATGGAATCAGTGATCAGTGATCACAAACTGAAAATAGAAACCAGAGATGTGAGGGCCCCTGGAAACTCAAGCAGGGGAGCACTTCAGTAGTCACCCTGCCAGAGAAGATGCTGACATGGAGCGGGCCTTTCCCGCTGCATCCAGCTGGTAGAGTATAAAGCTCAAGTAGCTTATGCTTTCTCTTTAGTGGAAGCATCAGACCTTGTGATTGACAGTGACGAGTCTGCATACCCTGTTGTATTTTCAGGAAAAGCAAAAGGTGTTAGGTGTAGCCTCCCACATACCAAGGAACTAATCTTCCCTGAATCAAACACTCACAGTAGATGTGTGATATCAAACCTGGTCCCTGAAATAGATACTCAAATGTATTCTCTTTGGCAGAATGGCTCTCCCCTGGCATGCTTATAAAGTTATTGAAACCTGATCTTCAAAAAGGGAAAGAGGATGGCATTTGACAGTAGGTTTAAAAAAATCAAAATATTTCCATGTCCAAAGGAGGATTATACATGAATAATTTCAAAAGCAAGTATCAGTATAGATTTATGTAAGTGGGACAAGTCCTTTATCACATATCTTGCTCTTTTAATTGCCATTCTGCTCAGTTTACCAATGAATTAAACAATCTCATTTATCTTCAGAATACACAGATACCTGCCCTTCGGAATGATCCAAAACCTCTCCCACAGCAACCCCCAGTTCCAGCCAACCAGGACCAGAATTCTTCCCAGAATACCAGACTACAGCCAACTCCACCCATTCCGGCACCAGCACCGAAGCCTGCTGCACCCCCGCGTCCCCTGGACCGTGACAGTCCTGGGGTAGAAAATAAACTGATTCCTCCTGTGGGCAGTCCTGCCAGCTCCACTCCATTGCCCCCAGATGGTACTGGGCCAAACTCGACACCCAACAATCGAGCCGTGACCCCTGTCTCCCAGGGGAGCAATAGCTCTTCAGCAGATCCCAAAGCCCCTCCACCTCCACCAGTGTCCAGCAGTGAGCCCCCAACGTTGGGAGAAAACCCTGATGGCCTATCTCAGGAGCAGCTAGAGCACCGCGAGCGTTCCTTACAAACTCTGAGAGATATCCAGCGAATGCTTTTCCCTGACGAGAAAGAATTCACAGGAGGACAAAGTGGGGGACCCCAGCAGAATACTGGGGTATTAGATGGACCTCAGAAAAAACCAGAAGGGCCAATACAGGCCATGATGGCTCAATCCCAAAGCCTAGGTAAGGGACCTGGGCCCCGGACAGATGTGGGAGCTCCTTTTGGCCCTCAAGGACATAGAGATGTGCCCTTTTCTCCAGATGAAATGGTTCCACCTTCTGTGAACTCCCAGTCCGGGCCCATAGGACCCGACCACCTGGACCACATGACCCCTGAGCAGATAGCATGGCTGAAACTGCAGCAGGAATTTTATGAAGAGAAGAGGAGGAAGCAGGAACAAGTGGTTGTCCAGCAGTGCTCCCTCCAGGACATGATGGTCCATCAGCATGGGCCGCGGGGTGTGGTCCGAGGGCCTCCCCCTCCATACCAGATGACACCTAGTGAAGGCTGGGCACCTGGGGGTGCAGAGCCATTTTCTGATGGTATTAACATTTCACATTCTCTGCCCCCGAGGGGTATGGCTCCCCATCCCACCATGCCAGGGAGCCAGATGCGCCTCCCTGGATTTGCAGGAATGATAAACTCTGAAATGGAGGGGCCAAATGTGCCCAACCCCGCATCTAGACCAGGCCTTTCTGGAGTCAGTTGGCCAGATGATGTGCCAAAAATCCCAGATGGTCGAAACTTTCCTCCTGGCCAGGGTGTCTTCAGTGGTCCTGGCCGAGGGGAACGCTTCCCAAACCCCCAAGGATTGTCTGAAGAGATGTTTCAACAGCAGCTGGCAGAGAAACAGTTGGGTCTTCCCCCTGGGATGAGCATGGAAGGCATCAGGCCCAGCATGGAGATGAACAGGATGATCCCAGGCTCCCAGCGCCACATGGAACCTGGGAATAATCCCATTTTCCCTCGGATACCAGTAGAGGGCCCTTTGAGTCCTTCTAGAGGTGACTTTCCTAAAGGAATGCCTCCACAGATAGGCCCTGGTCGGGAACTTGAGTTTGGATTGGTTCCCAGTGGGATGAAGGGAGATGTCAGTCTAAATGTCAGCATGGGATCCAACTCTCAGATGATACCTCAGAAGATGAGAGAGGCTGGAGCAGGCCCTGAAGAGATGATGAAGTTACGCCCTGGTGGTTCAGACATGCTACCTGCCCAGCAGAAGATGGTACCCCTGCCATTTGGTGAGCACCCTCAGCAGGAGTACGGCATGGGCCCCAGGCCGTTCCTTCCCATGTCTCAGGGTCCAGGCAGCAATAGTGGCTTACGGAATCTCAGAGAATCAATTGGGCCCGACCAAAGGACTAACAGCCGGCTCAGTCATATGCCACCACTACCTCTCAACCCTTCCAGTAACCCCACTAGCCTCAATACAGCTCCTCCAGTTCAGCGTGGCCTGGGACGGAAGCCCTTGGATATATCTGTGGCAGCCAGCCAGGTGCATTCCCCAGGCATTAACCCTCTGAAGTCTCCCACAATGCACCAAGTCCAGTCCCCGATGCTGGGCTCGCCCTCGGGGAACCTCAAGTCCCCCCAGACTCCATCGCAGCTGGCAGGCATGCTGGCGGGCCCAGCTGCTGCTGCTTCCATTAAGTCCCCCCCTGTCTTGGGGTCTGCTGCTGCTTCGCCTGTTCACCTCAAGTCTCCATCACTTCCTGCCCCATCACCTGGATGGACCTCCTCTCCCAAACCTCCTCTTCAGAGTCCTGGGATCCCTCCAAACCATAAAGCTCCCCTCACCATGGCCTCCCCAGCCATGCTGGGAAGTGTAGAGTCAGGTCAGTATGTTTGCATCCTCTCTGTTGCACCTTATAACTGAAGATATGTAGAATCTGATTTTGTTTCTTTAAGAAAACTGGTGTCTTTGTAATGTAACCAGAGGCAGTGGCCTTTGCAAGGTGCATAATAATCAATGTGATAGGGTCATGCACAAGTGTTCAACCCTAGCAAAGAGTATGTGTCAGTGGGTACTGTTGAAAGGAGGAGGGAAAATGGGACATATGAGTTAGTTCCCAGAGTAATTTACATTTACACTGTGAACACATGCTGGTGAAATAAAATGTCATAATAGATGAATGTGGCTTCCCTAAATCTTGGACCCACCCACCCACTTCAAGGGGCAGTGCTTGGGTCAAGAGTTTCTGAGTATAAACCTAAGCAAGGAGAGGGGAGGCTGTTCTAAGGCTCACTTGGTTCTTATAAATACATGTTGCCCACAGAAAACAGTTACCAAAACCTTGGTAAACTGCTGTTTCCTCAGATCTGCTGTAGTTTATTAGTATTTTCACCACCTCATTGATAATGGTGGCTCTGTGAATTCCATTGACCAGAGGTGGTCAGTGGAAGTAGCACTGAGGTGTAATATTGCTTTGGTAGTCTCCACTTGAGAAAAATTAATCAGAATAAGACAGGAGGCCTGTCCTGCCAAGCCCAGGGTCTTTCTCTGTGGAGTGAGTAGCAGTTCAGTAAACAGAGTGGGACAGCTAGCTGCCTCAGACCTTTTTAGCTCAAGCATCTTGGTTGTAGAAATGAAGAGTTTGTGTAGAATGATGTGGCTAATATGTGGGGTTGGGGTACTAGTCTGGCTTCATGGCATACTAATCCCTGAGTCAAATTCAAAATTGTGATTAGCAAAGGAAAGAGATCCACTGTATTTCACATTCTTTTTGGTGAAATGGTTGTCTGTGTCATGTTTTCCACAAACTAGAATTCATATTTCTAACGTATTCCTGCTGCATTTGTCTTCACATCTGCTGATCCATTACCTCCGTATTGCATCACAGTCTATCTCTGCACACACACAGCTTGGCTAGAAGATTGATGATTCATGTTCTGGGTCTAATAACACTGTCCTGCTCATCTGTCTCGTTCCTGGCCCTGCTAGTTCATAACCATAAGGCCCAATAGCCTTCAAAACAAATCTAATTCCCTGCCCATTTTTGTTTCATTTTGCTTTGTTCTCCTAGGTGGCCCCCCACCTCCTACAGCCAGCCAGCCTGCCTCTGTGAATATCCCTGGAAGTCTTCCCTCTAGTACTCCCTACACCATGCCTCCAGAACCAACCCTTTCCCAGAACCCACTCTCAATTATGATGTCTCGAATGTCCAAGTTTGCAATGCCCAGTTCTACCCCATTATACCATGATGCCATCAAGACTGTGGCCAGCTCTGATGACGACTCCCCTCCAGCTCGTTCTCCCAACTTGCCATCAATGAATAATATGCCAGGTAAGAAGTCAGAAAGATAGGATACGGAGCTGGTACTAGACCAAAGAGAAACTTCTTGAATTGTTTTCTTAATGACTGTTGACTTAAACAGGTAGAAATTAAACAGGTGGAAAAATTTACCATCTGAATTAGTTTCAGTAGAATTAAAGTGACTTGACTAGAGGAAGAGGACACTTTTTTATCAACTTGATTCCATATTTGTAAGAGAGTAGGTTTCCTTACAGTTCTGATGCTTCTTGTGTGCCTAGGTGGGTATTTAGGCCTTTTTTTTGTTTTGTTTTTTCTAATTTGGGCCTCCTGCAGCAATACCAAAAGTCATTTCTTTTTAACATGCTGATTGAAATGTCTTTAGTTCTCAAGTGTTTTCCTGGAAAGGCAACCTCAAACCACAAGCAGCCACAGGATTCCAGACAGTGGAAAACCTCTATTTCCTAGAGGAGCCCTTTCTTGAAAACTAGGGAGATAATAAAATTCTTCCTTTCTCTGCTTGTACTGTTTGCCTTCATTCCTATACCCCTCTCCACCTCCACCCTCAACAACCTCAGAAACAGGAAATAATCTTATGTGGAGAAGGTGATCAGCAATCCTACTAAACCAGATTAGGGCATGCTCCATGAATGGCACAAACACCATCTCTGTCACACTCAATGGTAATTACAGGGAGAAATGAAATATTTGGATGTCCTATAGAATATAGTAGAATATATACACTTTCCTTTTCCATTAAAAGTTATCATTTTCTTAACATTTCTTATAACCTGGAGTTAAATGCTCTCTTTATAAAGCAACATAAAATAATACCAGATGTTAATTGAAAAAAGATGTGTTTGGTTTGTTATTATTCCTGATAATTGGACTTCTAGAACCAAATAATCCTCTTTCTCCAATAAGGGCCATACTTAAGTCATTCAGGCAAAATGTTTTCTTCTGTATTATCTCCAATGAAGAAAACTATACTTCTTTGCATATTAATTTAGAACTTTTCACATAGAATAATTTGCCCCTTGATATCTGCTGTGTAGTCATATCATACCTGGTTCATGTGTCCCCAAATGTGTTATAATCATACTGATGGTAGGGATTGTGTGTTGTGTTTTTCCAGATGCACAGTAACTTCTTTTGTTAATTTGATTTGTTAGTTTTTCTAAGTTGCTTTTGGTTGAGTTGATTCCTTTGATATCTTTATTTTTCTAGGAATGGGCATTAATACACAGAATCCTCGAATTTCAGGTCCAAACCCCGTGGTTCCGATGCCAACCCTCAGCCCAATGGGAATGACCCAGCCACTTTCTCACTCCAATCAGATGCCCTCTCCGAATGCCATGGGACCCAACATACCTCCTCATGGGGTCCCAATGGGGCCTGGCTTGATGTCACACAATCCTATCATGGGGCACGGGTCCCAGGAGCCTCCAATGGTACCTCAAGGACGGATGGGTTTCCCCCAGGGCTTCCCTCCAGTACAGTCTCCTCCACAGCAAGTCCCATTCCCTCACAATGGTCCCACTGGGGGACAAGGCAATTTTCCAGGAGGGATGGGTTTCCCAGGAGAAGGCCCCCTTGGCCGCCCCAGCAACCTGCCCCAAAGTTCAGCAGATGCAGCACTTTGCAAGCCTGGAGGCCCAGGGGGTCCTGACTCCTTCACTGTCCTGGGGAACAGCATGCCTTCAGTGTTTACAGACCCAGATCTGCAGGAGGTCATCCGACCTGGAGCCACCGGAATACCTGAGTTTGATCTATCCCGCATTATTCCATCTGAGAAACCTAGCCAGACACTGCAATATTTCCCTCGAGGGGAAGTCCCAGGCCGTAAACAGCCCCAGGGTCCTGGACCTGGTTTTTCACACATGCAGGGGATGATGGGCGATCAAGCCCCCAGAATGGGACTAGCATTACCTGGCATGGGAGGTCCAGGGCCAGTAGGAACTCCGGACATCCCTCTTGGTACAGCTCCATCCATACCAGGCCACAACCCAATGAGACCACCAGCCTTTCTCCAGCAAGGCATGATGGGACCTCACCATCGGATGATGTCACCAGCACAATCTACAATGCCAGGCCAGCCTACCCTGATGAGCAATCCTGCTGCTGCTGTGGGCATGATTCCTGGCAAGGATCGGGGGCCTGCTGGACTGTACACCCACCCTGGGCCTGTGGGCTCTCCAGGCATGATGATGTCCATGCAGGGCATGATGGGACCCCAACAGAACATCATGATCCCCCCACAGATGAGGCCTCGGGGCATGGCTGCTGATGTGGGCATGAGTGGATTTAGCCAAGGACCTGGCAACCCAGGAAACATGATGTTTTAAGCTGCTAAGATTGGATGTTCCGATCCTTGTCAAGATGAGATTCCAGGTCCTGAGAGCTGCTTTGAGGGAGTTCCAGGAGTACTTGCTATTGGTCATGCAATAGGAGAACAGAGACCCGAGGGCTGCTTTGGGGGAGGGGGGAACTCGAGAATGTATGGATTTACCTGAAAACAAATTATTCATTTAATCAACAGGTGTGTTTTTTTTAAGATTTATTTTTTAAAAATTATTTTTGTGGACTTGGGTATCCCATGATGGCACCTACTTTTGGAAATCTGTGGCCGTGCTTTGAGAGTCGCCATCGGTCGTGTGCTGCACCGTTCTCTGTGTGTTTACGTCCTTTGGACTGGCCTTTCCCAGGATTCTTTTCTGTTTTTGTTTTTTGATTTGATCTTTATTTTTGTGTGTGTACTGTACTATATTGTAAAAGGGATTTTAGCAGAGACTTTAGTCTTTGGGGCAAGAGGAGAACAGGAATGCTGGGCTGTTTACTTAGGTGGAGAATCCATCTTCAGACTTTTGGACTATTTTCTTTCAACTCCAGTGTATAGAAAAACCAAACTACGACCTCAGAGCAGAGTATTAATGAAAAGCACAAAAAAAGGAACTAAGTTCAGCGAGGGGTGGGGGGAGGGGGGAATTTTTCTTTTTAAAAATAATGACGCTTAGGACATTTGTTTTCAGTTCACGTGCTCTTCAGCACTGTCTGTCTCTCCCAGCATACAAACCCACCATCACGTTTTCTCCCCACCCTTCCCATCTCCTCAGTTAAGTGTGTTTTCTTCCCTTGTGTTCCCACTGGTGACCCTCTGCTTCCCCTCCTCTCCTCTTCCCTTTGGCAGCTGCAATATCCAGTGTTCTGTTGGGGGAAGTGACTAGTGAAGCCTCACCTTCCATGCCCAGTGTCCTGGCCCCAGCAGGGAGAACTCTGTCCTGGGAGTGTCCTATGGCCTCTTTTCCCTTAGCCTTTCTCTCCCCCAGCATTCTCTACCCTGTCCACCTCATTTTCTGTTCTCTTTTTATTAGGAGTTCCCAAGTGAATTTTATTAATGTGGGAGTGGAACAGATGCTAAAAGCTATCCAGGATTTTGTTTTTGTTTTAAATTTTGTGGTTCCTTCCCTTTCCTTCTCCCATGCGTAAAACGTTCTGTGTAACCTCCATTAAATTTGGTACAAAACCACTCACCAGAGCTGTGGTGTCAGAAAAATAAAATATATTGTTTCTTACAAAAGTGAACTGCCTTTTTTGTTCATCTGGATTCCTGTGTGTTTCATATTAGGCGTATTGGTTGCCATGTGACTCAGAAGCATAGAATCTTTGTATTAGAGTTGATCATTAAGGTGACAGGGAAAGTATATAAAAGTGCCTTCTCAGATGAAGCATGTTCTTGCTATTTAGGAGTATTTACTCATGGAAGTTTGTCCTTTCTCAGCCATGAAATTCTAGTCATGAGCAGAACACCACCAGTCCCCATTACTGACCTTTATCTCTAGGGCAATTACTTATCTTTATTAGGAATTTTTGTGACAGTAATTAAGAAAGCAAAACTATATTTTTAATCATTTGAATAAGCTTTGAGATGTCCCTGCATCTTGCTAAGATAAAACTTACTACATCTGCAAATACTGTTTGCATAGTCCATGGATTTCTGTGGTCCATTCTACCTCCCCCTTCCCCCACTATCTGTCCCCTATCTCCTTTGCTGGCCTTGCTCAGTCTGCACACTTCACTTCCTGCTGGACATAGTACATCAGGGTGTATCCTGCAAGGTGTGTATCTAAGGGACTCAATGTTGTGTTTCTGTGCAGTTGATTTTGTTTTGGTGTGTGCACTTTGGTTATAGGCATTTTTAACTCAGTGAATGGGCAACTGTGTGCATGTTTTTTCTAAGGTGAGAGAATCTAAGCAAGGAACAGCAGGTGCAGAAGTCATTTGCAGACAAACTTGTACCAGTTGGGCTTTGCTGGTGTTTCCTGGTCTGAGTTCTTACCTGCGAATATTATTCTCTCTCCAAGAAGTACTTTTGAGAGCCATTTTCTCTCCCACCTTCAGTAGTAGCCAATTCTAAGTAACACAAGAGGCCCAAACAACAAAAAATGTGGAGATGAATGTTTGAGTACTTATGTTTGAGTACTTATTCTTCCACATGTGTTGTCTTGCTGATTTTTGAGGGGCCTATGAAGGAGGTGGTTATAATTTCTTCTGCAGTTGGGAAAACTGAGCTCACAAGTTTAAGAATTTCAACTGAATCAGATCTATTCTGTTGATATTGGGTAGCATGAATTTTTATGTTCTAGAGAAGTTAGGGGATGATAAAATGTTTTCATTTTACAAAGTCAGCCATCTTACTAGCTTTCTTGCTTTGAATTAAATAGAGGAAAACAGGTTAACAGCCAAGCATGGGGAGCATGAGATGAGAGCCTTAACAAAGGCTGGGAACTGGCATTTGTACAATGGCCTGGTTTCTTAGGCAGCTCCACTCCTTGTGCATAATCACATAATAGTGTTGCAGTCACTAATGGTGCCTTGTCCTCTTGCTGCTCCCAGTCAGGAAGTCAAGTCAAGAAAGGATTGCAGAGCAGGTACCAACTTGGAGGGCAGGCAAGAGTTGGGTGGCCCCTGAGGAGGTAGCTCCAGCTGGCTGGGGGAAGCCAGGGGTGTGGCGCTCCTCGCCTGCTGCCCACTTCTGGAGAACTTGCTGCAGTATAGATCAACTTTCCCATTTGAAACTAGTTGAGTTTTTTAAACACACTGTCATAAACCACCTTCATTTACCTTATCAACCTGTGCCAACATTTCTTCACGATGGTGTCTCATAAGCCAAGTTTATTTGGAGCTATTGCAACTATTTCTAATTATGAAATAGGATCAAATTTTGAGATACTTGATGCAATTGTGTGGAGAATTAATGACGCAAGATTTTTAAAAATCAGTGAAAGGGTGATAAAAATGTTTCATATACATACAATACTGTGAAAGCTCAGCCAGTCTTCTCTTACCCTCTCTCCCAGAGTTTGGGATTGAATGGAGGAAATGCATAACAATGGTGATCTGCTGCTTCACTTCAGGGGTAAGTGGTGGGATATGAGTCATAGAGTCATAACTTTTTTTTTTAAGAGAGAGAAAGAATTAATTTTTATTTAGTTTTTCACATGGCTTTCATTGCTGTAACACTTCACTATGTACAAGGTGGTGGGGTTCGAACCCACATCCTCGCCTGTGCCAGGCAGGCGCTGTAAATGCTGAGCCACAACTCCAGCCCCATAACATTATTCTTTAAGGGCTAACAAGAAGTATATGGCATTCTCACTAAAACAATGTGAAGTAAAATAATTCTGAAGTCATAAATGAAAACAAACATTGTAGCGATCTTATGAAGGGGTGAGCTTGAGAAAATAAATTTTGTTCATTCATTTTGTGGTGCTGGGGATCAAACCCAAGGCCTCACACATGCTAGGCAAGCCCTCTAAAATTGAGCTACACCCCCATACCCAAATGAATGTTAAGCTAGTCTTTTAAAACATCAATCCAACATCTTTCCCAGCCTTCCTATTCTCTGTTCTGCAACTTCTCAATATTGTATTTGCTATTCAGCTGCATCATTGGCATCATGGAGGCCACCTGTGCAGTTTGACAGACCTTAGCTTGGTTTAATGGTCTGCTGTCACTGTTTGAAATTTTTAATTTTTTAACATTGTGCCCCATAGTTCCTTTGTTTGTTTACTAGAGATTGAACCAGGAGTGCTCTACTACTGAGCTTCATCTCCAGCCCTTTAATTATATTCTGAGATGGGGGTCTTGCTAAGTTGCTGAGGCTGACCTCAAACTTGTGATCCTTCTGCCTCCCCGCCTCCCAAGTAGCTGGAATTACAGGTGGGCACCACATGCCTGGCACTATATTTATTCTTTCTTTCTGCTTAACTAGCAGCTGGAGGTACCCCAGGCAAGGTGGTGGTTGTGTTCCATTTAAATTATGTTCACTTTAGTCATTTTCTTTTCTTCTTCTGAATACTTTCAAAGTACTGAAAAGAGAGGGAAGTTGTATTTAACCCAAGGATTCATTTACTCAATAAAATTGATAGAGCCCCTACTCCATGTCAAGAACTGTGCTAAGGCTAGGTTGAAGCAATAGATGTATAAATCAGCCAGTATAATAATACAGAATGGTCACTATTAAAGTGAAAGTGCTAAGCCTGGTACAAGAGGCCAAAGAGGACAGAGTCTCAAAGGAAGAGTGATATTTGAACTGACTCTGGAAGAAGGGAGAGTTTCCTGGAAGATGATAGTGGTGAGAGGAAGAGGGAAGAGCAAGGGCCTGCAGAACAGGATGGTCTCTTTAAGGGAAGTGGAGGTTAAAAAAAAAAAAAAGAACCTAGCAGGGGGAGGGGTGGGCAGGTCATGAAGAACCTGATGTGCCCCACTTCAAAGTTTTAAGCAAGAAGACCTAGTGGTGTCACTTAGTGGTAGAGGGCATGCTTACATGTATGAGACCTTGGGTTTGATCCCTGGACCACAAAAATTAATTAAGTAATTAAGTTTTAAGCAAGTAATGAGGTGATCAGATTGGTTTTTCAGAAATTTATAAACTGGAATGTGAAGGCAGCCTGGGGGGGTGGGAGAAGGGAACCACAGGAGGATCACTTGTAAAAACTTACTTATTCTACAAAATATTAAACTCAGACTCATCCCTTTTGCTTTTTTTTTTTAAACAGCAAATTGCATCACATTTCCCATAATGTCTAGACAACTTGAGACTTACTGCCACTTTCTTTTTTCTAACTCAGATCTGTAATTTTTTTGGAAGTCACAAACTCTTTTATGTTTTGTTTTTTTTTTTAAATTTTTGTTTGGTTGGGTTTTTTCCCACTTAGTTGTGTATGTGGTGCTGGGGATCAAACCTGGGTCCTCACAGGCAAGCGCTCTACTGCTGAACCATCTCTCCAGTCTCCATGTAAGTCATAGACTCTTATATTTAAGAAAAGTAATATAGGTCTCTCTCTCTTTAAAAAAAAAAAAAAAAAGTAAGGGGGTGCTGGAGCAGTGGCTCAGCTGTTAAGGTGCTTGCCTGGTATGCACAAGGATGCAGGTTCAAACCCCAGCACCATGTACAATGAAGTGTTGGAACAACAGAAGCCACAGAAAACTAAATAAAATTGATTCTTTCTCTCTCTCACTGTCCCTCTCTCTCTTAAAAAAAAAAAAGAAAGAAAGAAAAAAGAAAGCTAATGTAATCTTAATTTCGTGTTTAAAATTTTAACAACGCATTTAAAGCAAATAGTCTAAAAAGCACAAAAACCAGTTTGTGGCCAAACTTTTCATATTGGAAGAAGTTAGATAATAATGTTTAAAGGGAAGTGTGCTATGAGGAGCGTAATAAAATTTCTCTCTCTTTGTTTAAATTGCCTTCTTATCTGGGTTACTGTTAAACAGACGTGAATCTGTTTTCTACCTATAGGTGACCATACTTCAACTGTCAACTCTGGCTCAGTGCTTAATTGTACTTGGCAACCAATACTGCTAGAGGAAGGTGAGTGTGTATGTAATCATAGAAGACAAAGACAACCTTCAGAAATTATTTTCTCACACATATTTCCTCACACAAACAAAATGATAAATCCATTTGTTTCAAAAGAACTCAAACTTCCCTTGCAAAATACCCCATTCAGGGCTCCAACCAATGCTGAGGGACCTTAGGGTTCCAAAGAACTGGTTAAAGAAACCCAGCCACAGGAAAGTGCAAGTCTTTCCTTGGAGGAAAGGGGAAGGCAGCTGACCCGCTGACTTGTATAGTTCTGGGAAGTTTGATTCCTCATACCAATTAATTTATGTTGAGGGTGAATTTAAGTTCTCAAGATTTTATTTATTCATTCATTCATTTATTTGTTTACTACAGCAAAGTTCTTTCTGCTAAAGCCTCCTGGGAGCCTGTGTTTATTTCTCATCTTCACCAAGCTTCCAGAGCTTTCATTTTCCTCACTTCCCACTTAGAAACTCCACAGCTACCCTGTGAGCACCTCTCCCTGAAGCCAGCTGCCCTTCCCCAGGAATCCATCTGTGACTTCAGCAATGCTTCATGGACCCTGGAGTACTGATTTCAGCTGCTCAGTTCTCAGTGTCAAGAGCAGTTAGGGACTGGGCCAAGAACCTTATTAGAGGCAGAGTTGTCACCATTATACTCAGTCAAAATGTGTTTGGTTACAGGGGATTGAAGATTACTGTGATTTATTTTGTTCTCTAAATTACAGAAGGTCTCCTAGGTTTTGGCAAAGTTCTTTAGAATAGTTGTTAGTAGTTGAGCTATTAAAAAGTTTTATATATACACACAGATTTATTTATACAAGAATGTATGCACATTTAATTTACTAAAATGTTTAAATAATGAAATGCCAGTTTTGAAATGTCAATCCGTTGTAATGAAGTATCTTTTGCTCTCTTCATTCTTACCATATTTTTTGCCTGCTAGGCCTTTAAAATATAATCATGATTATTTAAAAGTGTGATAACACCAACAAGGAAATATAATGATCACATCCACACAAAGGCTGAACCAGATGTCACTTGGCCTAGGAGATGAACTATCTAACCTTTAACCTAGTGTAACAAAATCCATGATTTTAGCAAGAACCTTTATAAGAAAATATCACCATTATCATTTAAACAAAAAATTTTGAGCATCTACCTTATACCCTGCACTGTGCTAGGCACGATAGAGTATTCTAGCTGCTTATAGGGAACCGAAATCTAATTGAAGCAATATATACTAGGCATGACTGCAGAACAAGAGTACATTCTATGCATAACATTACCATATTTTATATTCACATCCCATACTGAAATAATTACTAACTTCGAAAAGAAAGACAGACTAGACATAGTAAGAATGTTATCATACCAATGAGTCCCTTTCTGCATTATTAATACCCCCTCCTTTTTATCTTCCCCATCAGCATAGGAACATTCTCTAGGCTCAGCTCTAGATCTTCAATCTACTCTTGTAATTCAGCCAGGCACAATCAGTAAACAACATCTGTATGCTGATGGTATTAATTTCAGTACCTCCAATATACCGAGTTCTGCCCACCTCAGAACGCTTACACACTGAGGGACCTGAGTCCCTTGACTCCAGTCCTTTCCTGTGGTTGCCTCCTTCACATTCTTCTGGTCTCAGCTTATTTGTCACCTCATCAAAAATGCCTTCTCTGACTACCCTATCAAAATATATACCCAATCCAAACACACACACACATACACACAATTTTGTATCACAATACCTGTTTGCATCCCTCGTAGAAACTTATTTTATCATGACTACTCTATGAAGGCAGGAGACCAATTTTTCTTGCTCATCACTATTTGCCAACATCTGGCATAGTGTGTGCACTCTATGAGGGATCAGTAAATGAACGTGAGAAAAGAGGGATTTGTGTGAGCTTGGGTGGGCAGGAACAATTTCATGTGGTTGTGGCACTTGGGCTGGACCCTATAAAATGCTGGGGGTGGGGGATACATAGGGGAGCAACACAAACGAAGGAATGGAAGTGGGAATGACCAGGTAAAGACAATCAAGTCATTTGACATTGAAGGGAACAAGTTAACCAAAATCAATGTTTGAGTAACAGAATGTGAAATTGAAAATGGAGAGAAAGACAGCCCCCAAAGCCAAGAAAATGAATTTTATCTTGATATGGGAAGCAGTTGGGACCCACTTTTTAGTCTTAATCAAGGGAATCACATAATAAGCACTTTATAAAATGTGTTTGGCAGGTATTTTCAGAATGGATTGAAGCAAGGGACACCCACAGGCTGGAAGAGCCGACTGGCAGCCTAACAGTGCTCTTGGGCTGAGGAGGTGGGGCTCCTGCCAGTGCAATGGAGAGAAAAGACTGAAACCAAGAGAGCTGTGAAGGAAGAACACCTGAGACTTCAGTAGATATTGAAAGAAAAAAAGATGTAGGAGTCAAATATGATCCCAAGATTTTGAGACTGAGAAACGGAAAGAAAGAACCGTGTTGGAAAGAACCAACCGACTGCTCTTCAGTGTCCCTGATCTCTACTTGAGCCATCCAGTACAAGGAGGCCACTCCGTTGAGTGTCATCAGTTCTAATATTCAGAAAATTCTGCCATGTAATGAATAGGTTTCTTTGGGCTTTTTGCATAAAACTCTGGTACCAATTCTGCCCTTAGGGGTAAATACAAAATAAGGGAAGTCCTTATTTCAGATAGTTGTTTTTCAGATAGTTGAAAACAGTTATGTCCCTCCTAATTTCCTTTTCCCCAAGCTAACTCCCATAGTCCATCAATCAAGACCAATGAGGTCTGCTTTTGAGTTCCCTAACCTCCCTCATAGTTTTATCTTGTTTTATCACAGTTCATACATAGCTTGAAAGAAGAACCAAAGAGTATTTGGTGCCCCATTCTTAATTTTTATGATCAACACAGAGTACAGTGAGACTATTACCTCCTTTTATCTGAACACAGTTTTACTAATAAGCAAAAGTTTACCTTTATTTTTTTCTGCTATAATGTTACATTGAAATTTTAGGAAATGAAAACACCCAAAATTTTTTTTTTCATGTAAAACCATCATTACTCCTAATCTTATACTTTCTTTGGCTTATTTTTAGCCTGTATTCAGAATTCTAGTTATGCCCATTTTATTTCAATATTTATTTTGATCTGTTGTTCCAGAATCTTAACATCCTTAGTAACTTACTCTAACATTTTTTGTATTGATTCTAATTTTTGTGTCAAAAGCAAAGCTGTTATGACTTTCATCCAGGTGATGAAAGGGCCCAGAATGGAGTCCTAAAGTTCTAATAGTGAACCTTTTAATTAGAGGTATTTTCCCCCTGTTGTTTTTATTGCAGTAAAAACACATAGCATAAAATTTGCCATTTTAATCATTTTAAGTGAGCATGAAAATACTATGACATTAAGTACATTCACATAGTTATGCAACAATCACTACCATCTATATCCAGAACCTTTTAATAATGCAAAACTGAAATTCTATACATATTAAACAACTTCTCATTCTTTCATATCCCAGATCCTTCTACTCTCTGTCTCTATGAATCTGACTACTCTAATATCTCATGTAAGTGAAATCATAAAACATTTGTACTTTTGTGTCTGAATTATTTCACTTAGCATAATGTTTTTAAGTTCATCCATGTTGCAGATGTGTCAGAATACATCCCCCTTTTTAAGGCAATACTGTTTCATTATATACATATATTTTGTTTTATCCATTCATCATTGATGGATACTTGTATTGCTTCCTTCCTTTGATTCCTGTGAATAATGCTGCTATCAATGTGAGTATACAAATATCTATTTGAGTTCCTGCTTTTACATCTTTTGGGTGTATATCCAAAAGTGGAATTCCTAGATCATATGGGAATTTTATGCTTAATTTTACTGAGGAATTTCTACTGTTTTCTAGAGTGGCTATAGAATTTTACATTACCACCAGGAATGTGCTAGGATTCTAATTTCTCTATATTCTTGTCAGTGCTTGTTATTTTTGTTGGGATTTGTTTTGGGGGGGTTACTTATTTTGTTTTAATTAAAGTCATCCAAATGAAAGCCTTCATTCTATGGACATGAATTTCATTGTGATTTTGGTTTGAATTTCCCTGTTAAATAATGATGTTGAGTATCTTTTCCATGTATTTATTTGTCACCTTTAAGTCTTCCTTGGAGAATTATCTGTTCAAGTCCTTTGAAACTTTTTGATCAAGATAAGTTTTTGTTATTGTTGAGTTCTAAGAGTTTTTTAAATATATTTAGAATATCAATCTCTTACCAGACATGTGATTTACAAACATTGTCTGACTTTTTTCTAATGTTGTTGTTGTTGTTGTTTTAAAGAGAGAAGGACAGCGAGAGAGACAGAGAAAGAAACAACTTTATTTAGTTTTTCACATGGCCTCAGTTGCTCCAACACTCAGTTGTGTACATGGTGCTGGGGTTTGAACCCGGGTCCTCGTGCTTGCCAGGCAAGCGCCGAAACCACTGAGCCACTGCTCCAGCCCTGCTGTTGTTGTTTAAATTTTGATAAAATCCAAGTTATCTATTTTTCATTCTCTTGCCTGTGCTTTTTGTGTCCTACCAAGAAACACTGCCAAATCCAATGCCATGGAGCTTTCCCCTAGCTTCTCTTTTAAGTCTTTTATAGTTAGAGTTAATCTTTCAATTGACATCAACTTGGTAATTTATTAAATTTTTAAATGAATTTGTATTAGTCTATTATCCAGTTCACATTGTCTGTCCATTCATCCACTGAGTAATTAGTTCTTCTATTTATTGTTTTAATCGATATCTACAGAGGTAAGAACTATTGACACAGCAGTGAACCAGTCAGGGATGGTTCCATTCCACTCTTTCCTCACCAAGCGCAGGCATAATACACAAGAAGACAGGGAAGCTGCTTTACACGTAAGACAGGGAAACAGCCTAACTCAAAAGATTTCATTAGATTTCCTGGGAATCTTCCATCTATTTGTCTATTAGTCCAAAGGAACATAATTTATCCAGGTACTGATTCCTAAAGATGATTACTGTTTTTGTTCCTAAGTGCTCAAATACTTTTGTTCATAAGACTACTCTAGATTTTACTGGGGACCAAGGAGATCATCAGTCTTCAGATTCTGGAGTCCATGATGGATTTTAAAACAGAAATTTTGTATTTTGATTCTCTGTGTCCAGAAGTCTTAGTATCTAAATTTCTTATAGATTGCTGTCTGCAGTGACATTTACAACTTCTTTATCTACTGCTGGTGTTAGTCATCAGATTGGAAGATCTGAACTCATTATAAGCAACCAGGCACTATGTCCTTACTTCTGTAAGGCTTCGGTCCCTCCCAACAATGACAGATTCTTTTGTTAGGAAACAGTTATTAGGAAAGTGAAGGACTTGGAATTAACTGGCCTTGTTTTGTCCTTCTTTATTAAATCTTTTCTCCCTCATTCCGGACTTTTTATTTCATTATTTTTTAAAAATAAAAATGCAAGTTAAAAGCCCTTTGCTTCCCCTTGATGTCCCATCTTGGGGTTGAGAATGTGGTGAGTGAGGTGATGATGTGGGATCTCTGTGTGACAGCTGGAAATAAAGGGCAAAGGGATGACTGAGAGATTCAGAGCAGCTATGCAGATATGAATTTTCTCCACGGGAGCAAAAGAACAGAGGGCCAAGGTGAGGGCCAAGAGCTAAGTCATGAGGGGTTGGCACATTCCAAAGAGGGAAAGAAGTTCCAGCCAAAGAAGCCAAAATTCATAGAATAGGAGGAAAAGTTTTAAATGATCCAGCCCACCTCTCCAGTATAATTGATGAGGAAATAGTTTTCCTGATTAAAAACAACAACAAAGAATCAGTCACTAAAGTAGCTACAAAAGCAGTTTCATAAATCCCAAAGGGTCAAGGGAGTTGCTTTAAAGAAACAGGAGGTAGTCAACAGAGCCAAACGCAAGGTTAGGCACTAAGAATAGGTTCCTGAGACCGACTGATGTGTTGATCTTTCAGAGTGCAGATTTTGTAAAATAGAAGAAATGGAAAGTTAATTATGGGGGGGAAAGGCTTTGAGTGTGAAAGAGACAAGGAGTTCTGAATATTTAATAGTTTTGACAGTACCAGGAAAGATAAATAGAATGGAAGTTAGAAGGAACGCAGAAATAAGCAAAGTTCAAGACAACAAAAATACTAGTTTAAAATAGGAAGGAATCAATTGAGCGGAAAAGATTGACAAAAGAGAGTGCCTGCCATCCTCGGCAAGCAAATCACAAGAGGCAGGAAAGGAATCAGAGCACATAAGAAAGTGAGCTTTGGGGAAGGAAGAGACCAGAAAGTGAAAGGAAGCAGGAGGCACTTGTGTGAAGGAAACAAAACAAAAGAAAGGCCCCTTCCAGAGGAAGGAGTGGAGAGATAAGAGGAGAAAAACAAGCAGATCCCAAGGTCAAGTCTCAGTCCTGCCTCTGCCACTGCCTTTCCCTGGGTATTTAACTTTGAACTCTGAGCTTCATGTGTGGATGTTACCAATGTTTTGAGAAACTAATATCAGATATCATATGTGCTTAGTATTAATATCAGTGCATTTTTTTAGAGTCATCTCAGAGCTTGAAGTACAAAGAGAAGGGGCTTCTCTAAAGAATCAATTCCGAAACTCACAAGGTGTACTGGTTGGGCATTCAGGAAGTTCTAGCTGAAGCCAACAGTTGGTTTCTTCCTTCAGAAGGGAGACCTGAAGAGCACTTTTGCTGCTCTCCTGGGCGCTGAAAGGTTGCACAGAAAAGCCTTAAAGAAACATCAGAAAGGAAATTCCAAGATGGAAAGGTGGAGGTAGTAGCAGAAAGGTCTTTTCCCAGGCTACTTTTTCCCTGGAGTCCCAAAGCCAGGCCAGCCCCAGGTGGGGATATAACAATGCTTTTAATAGGGTTATACTGGGGTCACCAGATTCTCAAGAACTTCCCTCCTCTCTCTTTAAAGTTCAGAATCATCAAATTAGAGGACTAAACTTTGTCACTGACCACATGAAAAGCAAAATGAGGCCTGCCTCTGACTCAAATTGTTCAGAGGGAATAAAGGGTGCTGTGGAATCACAGAACCACAGACTCAGGGTAGGCAGAGACTGGCCCAGATACGACCCGCTGTAGTACTCTGGCTAAATGCCAGTGTAAACTCACAATCCTCCAGTGACAAGAAGCCTCTGAGGCAGCCCATTTCATCCATACTCAGCTCTGATTATTTCAAAGATTTTCTTTATATTGATCTCAAGGTTTATTTTTAATTTTTTTATTTTTGAGCAACCTTGCAAGATTTTAACAAAACAATATAAAATGTGTATAAGATGTGTATATATTCTGGTCATTGCAACTGTCCCCAGGAGTGCCCCCCCCAATTACCCTCCCTTATCCCTCCCTTCCCCTTCCCACTATAACTCTAAAAAAAGTACTAGATTGTAAAGCATTACATCTTATCTGGATTTAACTCATGCTACTAGACCAACTTTCTCATTGTCCAAGGTCTAGTCCCCACCTCCACAGATGAGTGGAGACAATCGACCCTTATGATCTCAAGTTTTTATATCCTTATAACTTACACGTTCTGGTCTGAGTATGGTCCTGAGGGCCATATCAAATCAAATATTTGATATTTTTTATACACCCTCAGTCCCTTTGACCCCTCCCTCTTAATGGTCCTTCTCCAGTTGATGAGTGTATATAGCTTTGCTACCAAGTCTGGCTCTCAGATCTGAGCACAGTTCTCTAGGTATGCTCTGAACTGTGCAGAGCGGAACAGGGTCATAACGTCCTTCATTTCAGGTACCAGGAAAGCCACTGAACGTTTAGAATTTTGAGGAACACATCATACTTATTCACAATGAACAAATAACTCATGAAAACCTCTATCCACTGTGTGCAATTAATTTTGAGGACCCAAGATTAGAACCCTAAACTTATCTCTTTTAAGTTTCATCTTATAACATTTCCCTTGAGATCCAAAACTGTTAGTCTGAGCATATCTAGTATGTATGTCATCTTTTCATTCACTCATTCAAGTAGTCAGTCATCCACTAAGGTACTTTTTTCACTATTGTGTGTTCAAAAAATATGACCAGTCTGTGCTCTATCTGTGTTCAGTTATATTTTTTAATCAAATCATTGAAAATTCATGGCAGAGGCCTATCAAACAACATTAAATACCTGCCTGAAGAACAAATGAGCACTGAATTAGTTATTTTATTAATCCATCAAATTCATCCAATAAATAGGTACTGAATCCCTACTA
Source organism: Aplodontia rufa (assembly GCA_004027875.1). Classification (NCBI taxonomy): domain Eukaryota; kingdom Metazoa; phylum Chordata; class Mammalia; order Rodentia; family Aplodontiidae; genus Aplodontia; species Aplodontia rufa. Next base: position 126,097 of record PVKS010001767.1, read on the forward strand.
TGTGTCAGGTTTTCCCTGGAGTCCCAAAGCCAAGCCAGCCCCAGGTGGGGCTGTATACAGCAGCTGTATACAGCAGACAGTATGTTCACAGCTTATAGCAATGAACAAACCAGAGAAGGTACCTATTTATTAGAGGGGAGGCAGATGGTAATAAAACATTTTTAAAATAAATACTTCTGTAGTTCAGTGGTAAAGTACTTGTCTAGCATGCCCAAGACCCTGGATTCAATTCCAGCACTGCAATAAATAAATAAATAAATAAACAAACAAATAAATAATAGCTAGCATTTCCTTTTTATAGGCATTGTTTTATGTTTATTCATCACAAAATCATAAGTGGTAAATGCTATTATTATTCCCATCTTATAGTTTAAGTGTATTGAAGCACAGAGAAGTTAAGTCACTTTCTCAGGGTTATGTAGATTCTAATGAATGGAGTATTAGCCTAGGTAATCTTCCTCCAGAGCCTGTGTTAACCACTGGGCTTCTGCTGCATCTGTGTAAAAATAACCACTAAATTAAACATAAACACTTGAAAAAATATTCCCATGTGAGAGAGTGTGATCTTTGAGCTGAGATATAAGTGATACGAAAGAGCTACCTTCTGAAGATCTTGGGGGAGAGCAAAAGGGAATGTGGTACCAGATGAGGTTAGAGAGGTAGTCAGGGAACCTATCACTTGGCGACTTATACACTAGGGATTTGGGCTAGAATAGTCAATCAGTTACGAAGAGGCCTAACTGATTCAGTATCCAACCTACACATGCCATCTCCTCTACAAATATACTACAAAAGACTTCCTGGTCCCCACATATGATCAAAGAATACCTCCTCCCCCTTTGCCCACAAAGCAGTTCCCTTCTAGTGTTCACCGTCAGTGCGATACAGCAAGACACACTATCTGCCCAACCATGATTCAGAATCGTTAAATCCCATCCTGCTACATGGTCTCAGCTAAGTCACAGCCTCTCTGATTTTCAGTTTCTAGGGGTTTTCCCCACTGCTCCATAGTGAGGTAGTATACCTCACTCCAAGCACTGAACCATTAAGCATTTTGGGGCACTCCGACCTAGGGAGACATCACTCCTTCAGCCTTTCCCCTTTCTGAGCTCTTCCATCCTTCTCTTCGTGAGGCCCAGGTAAGCTGTGTCTACCATTATGCATTTGGCTTCAGTTGCTAACAGCTTCAGGGGCTGCTCTCTCATCTCCCAGAAGCCCTGCTGGTTTGACCCCATCAAGTTCTACTCACCCAAGTGTTATACAACCCTCCCCTTAATTACACACTCAATCAGTTCCTCCCGAGCTCAGCAATTTGTGGTCTCTGGGCATCCCCTGGCTGCTTTCCGGAGGTGCCTCCCAGGCTGGGCCTTGGCAAGCCTCTCTAGCACTGACTGGGTTTCTAAGGCCACAGTGCCCAGAGTTGAAAGCCTTGCTGCTATTTCACACTCTATTTCCTTCCAAATTAATTCTCTGATGAATACTGTCCTTTGCAGTGATTCAGTGCAAGCCATTTCCTTACATCTTTCCCTTACCTTTGAGACTTTTAATCTCTCTTGCCTGCATGAAAAGTCTGCCTCAGAGAAAAATGCCCTGCTTTCCTGTCAGTATAAACAGCTCTACCAACACAGCCCCAACCTCTTGGCACACCTTCTTTGCTGGCTTACCTAGGCTGTACCTTTACTTTCAAAGCACATTCTTGCCTCCTCTAAAAATCTCCACACCACAAGGAGTGACTTAAGCTTCTGGGCATACGGTAGCTGCTGAATTCTTTAAGCCCCAAATTCAAGAAGATGCAGATTTGAAATTTGTATTTGACCAGAAAGCATGTTCCAGACATGTTCATATAGTTCTTTTGCTCAACATCTACCCACCTACTCCACCCCACCCCTGGAAGACAGCAGCATTACCCTCAACATACACAAAAGAGAGACTGCATTACTATGGGAATTGCTCAAGGTCACAGAGCCCAAAAATGGTAAATCTGGAATTCAAATGCCTGGCTCTCAACTCCAAGCAAGGTAGGTGCTTCTTTTATAACCCTTCTGTGACTTAAGCGACTCCATGACCCCTTAACATTCTGTCACCAAGATCTTAGCAAGTGTCAACCCATCCAGGACTGGGCAGTGGCTGCCCATAGCTGCCTGAAAAACACTTGGGAGGAGCCAAGAAGAGACTTTTCTGGCAATTATATGAACAATGCCTTATCTTTGTATAACACTTTTCATTTTAGGAAGTTCTTTATATACCAAGATAATGCTGTGAGAGAGACAGTATACTAGAATCCTATTTTACAAGTGTCAATATACAGATTTTTAAAATTTATTTATGCTAGGGATCAAACCCTGGACCTTGCACTTACTAAGCACATGTTCTTCCAAGAAGCTATACCCCTTGTTCTATACAGACTTACAGGAATTAACAGACCTTCCCAAAATTACACAGATCGTACGTACAGAGGTAGGACTTGACCTCAGAGCTCATGACTCCAAGATCTATGCTTTCTTGGGTTCTCAGACATTAGTTTGGACCTTTGCTTCAGAAATGGTGATTATGCCTTCCCTCCCACCTTTTTTCTTCAGGGAATGCTAAATTTCACAGGCCAGATAGAACAAAAGGAGAAAGGACAACACTGGTTTGGGGGATGGGAGTACTATTTTTCAGCTCTCTACAGACAGCCTTAGAGAGAGACCAGGTTGTTAGAGGCTGGCAGGGTGAACTGGGTGGGTCAGAACTTCAAGGACCCTCGGCCACTAGAGGGCAGGGTCTGAACAGAGCACACAGCCAGCTCCCCAGAGAATTCCCAAAAGCTGAAGAGACACACTTTGCTCAGCAGCTATGGGATACACAACTGTGGTCCCAAAGCTAAAAGTAACACTTCCCTAGCCTGTAGTAAACAGAGCTGTGGCTCTTAACCCTACCCAGCCCCCTTTGCAGGTTGATGGGCACTGCCTTGGAAGCTTCCAGTTGAGAAAGGCAGATGCAACTTACAAAAGACCTGAGTTTCTTATATAATGAACACAAATAGATCAGCATGCCTGGTCCCCTGTTCTGAGGACTAGGGATGGGGTGGGATGGGATAGGAATCATCTCCCTCTCTCTCCAGATGCACTCCTCAGGGGTTTTCACCTTGCTGTCCTTTATAAACTATGAGGAGAAACTGTTAAAGGGAAATCAGCACACAGCAGTGACTAGTCTTGTCTAAAAGACAGTCATTTCATTCTAATGAATGCCAGGGCCAAGAACTCTGTAAATTAAGTCACAAGGCCCTCAGGGAGATCTAGCAGATGAATCCCAGATCAAGTCAATCCTACTCAAGACAGCCCAGCTATATGGGTGAAGGGGGTTGACCACTTTCCTCTAAGCTAGAAATTCTTTAAACTTTAATAGTGTTCTTAAGACTCCTTGGAGAAAGGAGTATAGACCAGCGGAAGGTTAGAAGTTCATGAAGAGCTTTTCACATTCATCTTCCCCTCCTTCCATCCTCAGATCAAACTGTCAGGTAGGCAAACATGAATACCCGTTGTGTAACTGAGAAAATATAAGCTCATGGATACTTGCCCACAGCTACACCACTGCTGAGGGAGTGAGCCAGGATTCTGACTCCAATTCCCTGAGTACACGGGCCCACTGCCCCAGGAAGGGTAGGCAGAGAGGAGGCGCCACCTGAAGAGGTTTATGTGGGAATGAGCATTCCAAACGGTTCCCTTCAATTGAGGTGGACTGTCACATTTAAGAATCTAACTGGAAGCAGGGAGAAACAGAGAAAGGGGGAAAAAAGAACATTCAAAGAAAGGCCCTGATGTTTTTCCAAAGCATCCTCACAACCACCTAGTTATAACTACCCCCATTTTACATGATAGGAAAAAGGCTCAGAAACACACATCCAAGAGTCACAAAGAAACACAGGTCAGAACTTGAACCCAGGAAAAGCCTCCTTGGTTTCCTTTACCCCAGGCTTCCCCCTAGTGGTTAACAGGGGAAGGATGCTGAAGCCACCTTTGCCCACAGAAAGGAGTCTGTCTTGTGCTGAATTCATGTATTCATTCAGTCCAGTTTTGCTGAGGTCTACTTTGTACCAATCTCGGTAGTAGGCTGTAGATATATAAGAATAGAAAAGACAGAAAGCCCCCTAGTGAGGGGTAATCAGAAATATGGGAGGCCTACAGAAAAGCAGGGATTGAACAAGGCAAAGACAATGTGTGTCCAGGATCAGGGGATGGGATAATGTGTACCAAGGCAAAGAGGCCAGAGAAGTGGAAATTCCTTTTTTTAAAATATAGTGAAGTCTGGCCAGGGAGGTATATGAGGAATGAGACTGGAGAGGTGAGCAGGGACCAGGTCTCAGAGAGTGATGGAAAGTGAGAAGGGCATGGCCCATTAGGAAATCACAATAGTAACCTGAGGGTGGCCACGGGCACAAGAGAGTAGTGACTGAGAGGACATATCACTCAAATATTCACATATGTGAACGTGTTAGGCACTGTTCTAGCGTCAATGAATGAGATGAAGTCTGCCTTCTTGGAACTTACACTAGTCAGGGAGGTAAGCAAATAAATACACAGATATTAACATCAAGCACAGATAAACACCATGGGGAAAAAGACAGGACCAGGTGCATTTGTTTTCGAGGGCTGCCATAACAAAGCACCACAGATTTGGTAGCTTAAACAAGAGAAATTTATTTCCTCATAGTGCTGGAGGCTAGAAGTCCAAGATCAGGGTGTTGCCAGGGTTGGCTTCTTCGGAGGCTTCTTGTCTTAGCTTGTAGAAGGTCATGTCCTTCCAGTGTCTTCCATATAGTCTTTCCTCTGTCTGTGCCTTAATGTCCTCTTCTTACAAGGACACCAATCATATTGGTTTAGGGCCTACCCATATGACCTCCATTTTCTTTTTTCTTTTTCTTTTTTTTTTATAAAGAAAGAGGGACATTGAGAGAGACAGAGAAAGAGAGAAACAACTTTATTTAGTTTTTCACATGGCTTTAGTTGCTCCAACACTCAGATGTATACGTGGTGCTGGGGTTTGAACCCGGGTCCTCGCGCTTGCCAGGCAAGCGCCGAAACCGCTGAGCCACCGCTCCAGCCCCGACCTCCATTTTCTTAACTACTTCTTTTATACATCTGAAGTATTACAGATTGGGACACCAACATACAAATTTTTGGAGGACACAATGCAGCCCATAATATAAAATGATAAAACTGATGACCATGTCCCTCACAAACATGTCAAAAACTGCAAGAATACGCCCTCAGAGAAACCCACTTAGTGGGCGAGAAGTATGAGTCTTTGTGAGTAAAGCTAGAGGCAGAGGGAGGGGAGGGATCTGAGATAGTTTGCATAGAATAATATGGTGGGCCTCTTTGAGATAACAGTGAGTGAGATCTGAATGAAGAATGGGGGTTATATTCAAAGAAAATTATCAAACACTACTAAAAAAAGAAATTATAGAAGACCTCAGCAGATGGAAAAACATTCCATGCTCATGGTTAGGCAGAATCAATATAATAAAGATGGCCATTCTACCCAAAGCCCTTTACAGATTCAATGCAATCCCCATCAAGATACCTATGGCATTTTTCAGAGATATAGATAAAGCAATTCTCAAGTTCATATGGAACAACAGGATACCCAGACTAGCCAAAACACTACTCTATAGAAAGGAAGAAATAGGGGGTATCTCAATCCCTGACCTGAAATTATATTACAGAGCTGTAGTAACAAAAACAGCATGGTATTGCTATCAAAACAGAACCAAAGACCAGTGGAACCGAATAGAAGATCCTGAGACAAACCCACATATCTTTAACTACTTGATATTTGATAAAGGGGGTAAAAGTATAGTGTGGAAGAAAGATAGCCTGTTCAACAAATGGTGTTGCACAAACTGGACTGCCATTTGTAGACAACTAAAGCTGGATCCTTATCTTTTGCCCTGCACAAAAATTAAATCAAAATGGATCAAAGATCTGGATATTAAGCCTACAACTTTAAATTTACTAGAAAAAGAAGTTGGGTCAACACTACACCTTATAGGAGTTGGCAGCTTCTTCCTTAACAGAACTCCTATGGCGCATGGTGTAAAATCAAAATTAAATGAATGGGATGCAATTAAACTAAAAAGCTTCTGCACAGCTAAAGATCTAGTCAAGAGCATCAAGAGAGAACCTACAGAGTGGGAGAAAATTTTTGCCTGCTACACCTCGGACAGAGGGCTAATATCCAGAATATATAGGGAACTAAAGAAACTAAAATCCAAACTCGCAAATAATCCGATCGATAAATGGGCTAAAGATCTCAAAAGGAACTTCTCTCCAGTGGAAGTCCAGAAAGCCCATAAATATATGAGAAAATGCTCTACATCATTAGCTATAAGAGAAATGCAAATCAAAACTTCAATGAGATACCACCTCACTCCTGTTAGAGTGGCAAAAATGAAGAATACAAACAATGACAGATGCTGGAGGGGCTGTGGGAAAAGAGGAACACTATTACACTGCTGGTGGGACTGCAAACTGGTTCAGCCACTATGGAAAGCAGTGTGGAGAATCCTCAAAAAATTAAGGATGGAACCAC